>JAUCMT010000026.1:4464445-4500810 GCA_032357475.1 Enteromius thamalakanensis | reverse complement strand
GGCGGCGCAACTATAACGACACGTGAATAATCCCGCCCACTCTAAAGCGGTACTAAACTGCAGTGGAAGCACAAACCAAGCCGAACTGAGCCGTACCGTGCCGTAACGAGCCGAGTGGTACCACGCCGTGGAAAAGCGCCATTGGTGTGAACAGGTCTTAAGGTTGCATGCTTGTTAATTAAGGCTTGTTTTCAATACTGCTAAGATTTCCTTCTGCCCCTCAGTGACATCATGAATTTGGTCCGTCTTGTGTGTCGTCACAAGACAGCCCTGGCACTCGGTGTCTTCTTCCTATTCGCCACTGTCCTTCTGTTCCTTGCTAAATGCACGTCTGAGACGCTGAAGCCGGCCGAGTCCCCAGGTGTGGCGCCACGGGCTGAGTCCCATCAGAAGCAGCCAGCAGGGCCTTCTCGCGCCAAAGAGCTCTCCAGGTTCCTGGTGGTTCTCATCACCACAGGCCCGAAATACACGGAGCGGCGCAGTATCATCCGGAGCACCTGGCTGACCAAACATGATCCCGAAGTGCTCTACTGGTTCGTCATCGGCACAGAGGGTTTGCCTCCAGAAGACCTGCAGAACCTGGAAACCGAGCAGATCCGTCACCATGACCTCCTCCTGCTCCCTGACCTCCGGGATTCATACGAGAACCTCACGCAGAAGCTGCTCCATATGTACTCCTGGTTGGACGAAAACGTGGAGTTTAAATTCGTCCTGAAGGCCGACGACGACACCTTCGCCCGCTTGGATCTCCTCAAAGAGGAGCTAAAGACCAAGGAGCCCAGCCGACTCTACTGGGGCTTCTTCTCTGGCCGAGGGAGAGTGAAAACGGCCGGGAAATGGAAAGAAAGTGCCTGGGAGCTGTGCGACTACTACTTACCCTATGCTCTGGGTGGAGGCTACGTGCTTTCCGCCGACCTCGTGCACTATGTACATCTCAACGTTGGGTTTCTAAAGACCTGGCAGAGCGAGGATGTTTCCTTGGGCGCCTGGTTGGCCCCTGTGGACGTCAAGCGGGTTCACGACCCACGCTTCGACACCGAGTACAAGTCGCGTGGCTGCAGCAACAAGTACCTGGTCACTCACAAGCAGAGTTTAGAGGACATGCTGGAGAAGCATCAGACGCTTCAGCGAGATGGGCGTCTGTGCAAAGAGGAAGTCAAACTGAGGCTGTCCTACATTTATGACTGGAACGTCCCGCCTTCACAGTGTTGCCAGCGAAAGGATGGCATCCCCTGACTCTTTGACACCCGTGATCTTATGCATTTTTTCCACTTGCTATTTATTTATTTATTTATTATCAGTATCGTGTGTCGAGCCGAAACAGCATTTCTTAACCTTTTGAAAAGGCTTTTAAAATTAGAAACTTGGGAGATGATGTTACCGAAAAGCTGAGATCGAGATGTTCTTGAGTGGAGGAGGATTCTGGGTGAAGCGAGATATTTCTGCTGTATTCTCCGCATAAGCCTTCTGTACTTGATGTCTACCCATAGAGTTCTACCCATAAACTGTTGGTTTATAATCCTGAGATGTTTAGAGCGTGTCTGTTGAATTAAATTTACGTGGATAAGAAGAGGAATGTGCCAGATTAGCAGTTTATTAACAGGAAAGAAACTTGAAAACGTATGTATTTTGACAAATGTCGTCCATTGTGATGGAAAACCTGAGATCTTTGTGAGTTTTGCTCATAAATTTGCCGTAAGATGATACAGCTGTCTTTAAAGATTAGAGAACTTTGACAGCATTTCTAGTATTTTAAGTGTTGTGACTGAGTTGTAAATAATGTATCTCAGATTTGTAGGGGTTTGAGCTCGTAGCCCAAACCGTAAGGCCTAGAAAGCTGAAAATTGGTCAGATGGTAGTACTCCTTCTCGCTACTCAGGCGCAAAGAACCGGCCCAATCAGCCTAACGGGAGCGCTACAGCGCAAGAAAATAAACATTTCACACATTTTTGGGCATAGTTTGTAAACCCTTTGTCATAGACTCAAACATTTCACATCGTTACAATTCTTGCATTAGCCCGAACAAAAGGATTTTGCTCTAGGATGCACTGTTTTCCCGCAAAATTGAGCTATACCTGTAACCCACTTTTACTTACTTTTAGGACTAGTGGTTTGGTTTACGATCGAAAATTTATTAAAATTATCTGTGGACATTGAATATCAATAATTATCGTTTTTTTTTTTTACGTTTTGTAGGCTTATTGGTTTGCTTGATCCTTTTCTAAATGAGCCAATTAGAGTTAACCAAAAGATTTATAAACTTGCTGAAAACATGTCCCATGACTCTTAACAATCGTGCAAAGTTACATGGAGATCAGACCATAGGTGGCGCTATAACAGCTAAAATGCCTCAAAACACAGTTTTTCTATACAAAATAACCTCAAATTTTAGAACATGTTCATATATTAACAGAAAAATTAAATCTTTGTGTCATATGATAAATTTCTTCATTCTGAACAACTCTGGGACTAATGCCGTCAATCAAATCGTTCTTTACATATTCTCAGTTATGTTAAAAACCTACTTTCACCAGATCAGGTTCCTTGAACAGTTTTATTAAAACCATATATTTCCATGTGATCATATTGTGGAGTCAAATTCTGTGGGAAAAATGCATTCTTCACAGTCAAACTTGGCACAATGTGTAATTCTGCATGAGGCTAAACATTTACCATACAATTTCACATTATATTCATGTTTGCTACTTTGCATCACTACACTTTTGATAAATGGACAGTGAACAGTGGATTTTTAAGTCATGTCAATCTGTGGCCATCAGCTCCTCCAAACTGTTCACTAAGCTTACAATTAAATTTCATATAGCATATACGCTACCGATCAAAAGTTTTAGAACAGTAAGATATTTAATGCTTTTTATAGATGTTGCTTCTGCTCATCAAGGCTGCATTTATTACATTAACTGTAATATTGTGAAATATTATTTCAATTTAAAATAACTGTTTTCTGTGTGAATATATTGTAAAATGTAATTTATTCCTGTGATACATGATCCTTTAAGAAATCATTTTAATATGCTGATTTATTATAGAATTATCAATTTTTGTTAACAGTTCTGCCGACAAATATATATTTTTTGGAAAAAAAATTTTTTTTCTCTCCTCAGGATTGTTTAATAAATAAAAAGTAAAAAATATACCAAATATAAAACATTTCTAAAATGTAAATCTATGCGGTGACTTTTGTTCACTTAATAGTTTCCCTGGTTAATAAAAGAATTAAATTAATTTCAAAGAAGAAAGAATAAAAATGATCCCAAACTCTTGAACAGTAGTGAAACAGTAAACTACTGTAACAGTAGATCTGAACATTATTATCCATTTTAAATAAATGCTTCTCTTTTTAATATTTTAATGATCAAAGAATCCTAAAAAACTATGAAGCAGCTCAACTGTTTTCACCACTGATAATAAAACATCAGCATATTAGTATGATTTATTCTTTTATGATTAGTATGACTGGAGGAATGATGCTTTGTATCACAGGAATAAATTACATTTTAAAATATATATATATATACAGAAAACGGTTATTTTAAATTGAAATAATATTTCACAACATTACATTTTTTTCTGGATTTTTAATCTAATAAATGCTGCCTTTATGAGCAGAAGAACCATCTTTAAAAACCATTAAATATCTTACTGACCCCTATGTTTTGAATGGTAGTGTGTGTGTGTGTACAAAAGTCAAAAGTCTGATGTTTGTTTGTTAGGCTGTGATGACAAATAACTTGATAAAGTCAACTTTTTCTAGAATTCTATAAGTGCCTTTAATTGAATAATTGCCCATATTTCTAGAACCTGTCATTAGATGATATTAATTAAAACCATCCCTTAATTTGGATGAACGTGTTCTTTTGTTATGAACCGAAACTCGTTTGAACGTGTCATATATAATTAAAATAAGCCGAGACATAAGAAAAATCTCATTTCAGATGCGTGAATGAGACACGGCTTGACTTTTAAATACCACAGAAATCATTTAAACAGCTGGAACGGCAGGTAACGCAACAATGAGCACACAGTGGGCGGGGCTTAATAGACCAGGATTGATTCCTATTGGTCAGGTGCGATCGTTCTAATAAAAAAAATAATTTTATGTGTATTTCTATTTAATTGAAGTCTGTTAAAGGTATAATTATCCGGACGGCCTATTTTTTATTGATATAATAAACTAGTACCCTCAGAATAAAGCTATAAAACATTGAATGTCACTGCGGAATATAATAAACATTTCATATTAATATACAAGTAAAACAAATAATAAATAAATACAATATCTTGTTTGTTTTCGTAAATTAAAATAATACCTAACGAGATTAACAAGGCTGAGTAGACGCAATCTGATGACGTAGTCACGTGGTACCTGGTATTTTCCTCAGCGCTAGATTTTACAATTATTATCTAGCGTTTTAGCAGTGGATATTCATTTATATATGATATGTGAATTTTTTTTAAACAAATCATTTTTAAGAGTAGGCTAGTAATGTCTCAAAAAGCTAAAATCATTTGGAGATCTGCATGCTAAATGAGCGGCCGCGCGCCCCCTTCAGGAAGAGCCGTTTGTTTCACAAAGGAAACGGTTATTATTAGTAACATTTGATGCCCAAAATGTAGCCTCAGCAGGCAGTTCACTGCTTAGAGATACAGACAACAAGTGAGTGGACAATTAGGTCTCAGCGAGACCGTTGCTTTGTGTTTTTCATCGATTAAATCAGAAGAGACTCAAGAGCGATGAGAAGAGAAATCAGTCCCGAGGCTCTGGAGGAGTTCAAAACTTTCGCAGTCTGAGGCGTTTGGAGTTTGGGACTCGGCGACTTCTTTGTGTTGAAGGTAACGTTACGCGTGTGTTTATCAGGCTCGCTTTGTTTGTGGGTCTTGACTGTGAGTTTTGTGTTAGCGGGCTGAAGCTGGTTTTAGTATGTTTGTGGGGTTTGGGTTTTGAGCAGGTTTTTGTTTTGCGCGCTCAGGTTCAGCGGTTGTCATGGCGATCAGATGTCGCGTTCACGTTAACAGACGCTAATACAATTTCGGCTTATTTGTGAAGAAACCTAAATCTTTTGAAATAATTTTGAGGATTTTTGGCAGTTCTGAAGGGTTTTGTGTGCTTATGTCAGAATGTGTTTGTGCGTGCGTGTGTAAATATGTATTTTACATCACATGCACTCACACACAAACACATTCTGACATAAGCACAAAACCCTTCAGAACTGCCAAAAACTCGTCCAAATCCTCAAAATGATTTCAAATGATTTGCACGCAGTGTAAATAACAAATAGGGATATCTAAAAATGTTCTATTTATAAATTAAAAAGTTGAATATTGTTATATATTGATGAAATTATTTCAGTGATTCTGAAGTATTTTCACCGCATTTAAATATTAGTATTATCTCAAATATTTTCTTCCTACTCCATGATTTGTCTTGAACAAAATGTGCCTTTTCATAAAATTATTCTTTCTTTCCTTCTGCTTAATGAACTCTCTGTGTTGTCAAGCTCATATTTAAATTATTTATTTTCATCAGACATCAAAATATCAAAAGTTTTACAAAATATGATTATTAATTTCATACTAAATTGCTTCTTAGTGCTTATTTAAATTTGAACAATTATGCTCATGTTATGCCAACAATTGCTGTCAAGATTTGCAGCTTTCAGCGAGACACAATTTTCTTTCACAATCCTCGGATATTGTATATAACCTAGATATTTTAATTTTAAACCCTATGAAAGAGATATGCACAGACCGCATATTCAGTACATTTTATTATTGGTGTAATGCATTTATTGTATTGTAGTTGACTTGCTGTCTAGACAATAAAATGTGCGTCCCGTCTTTGAACCGCATGCAAAAACAACAGTTCATAGAAGTAAGAAATCATAAAAGTCTATGATGTTCCTGTTTGTAAAAAGTAAACATTGAGAGAGAGAGAGTGTTTGGAGGAGTGGAATTGCAGCTTTCGGATGTGAGGAAGTCTGATGGTAAGGTGTGTCCTGTATATAGCAGGGTCAGGAAAAGGATGCTTACACACACACACACACACACACACATACACTATTATATGCCCATAGTGGCTAAAGGAAAGGGCCGCTATTGTTGCTTGAGAGTTTAACAGATGGGTCCCAAAGTGTGTGTGTTTGTGAGTGGGAGCCTTTTGGATTGAGATGCATTTGTCCAGTTCCACAGGAAATGAGCTGCTATGAAGTGTGTCATTTCCCCCATTCATTCTGTTCAGCTTGTGAATCATTACATGGATGGTGAAGTGGACTCTTTTATTTCGCGCTGACATTCAGAGAAGTGAGTCAGAGGCGCGGGGAAGGTGAGCGTCGAGGGAGGTTGTGATGAGTTGTCAGGTGGGTGACTCACAGGAGCTACGTTATCCAGTAAATATCAGCGGAAGGTTAACGCGGGTGATGGCTCGATCGAGAGATTTGTAAAGTGTATGATGATGAAGTTGCAGTCATGCCAGGAGCATCTGCGCACGTCGAGCTGCGACTCTGTTTGAACTTGTAGAGACGCTGGAATACGACGGCTGGCGGCTTCTGCAGGGCTTATGTTAAACACGCACACAACATCCAGGATGTGAGATTTCCTACCAGAAAAGCATGCATTATAGCACAAAGCTGTTTCCTATGGAAGCCTGTTAAAAAGTTAAAAAGGTAATTGCGACTTTTTGTGTCTCTCAGTTCAGACTTTTTCAGATTTGCGAGATTTAAGACTTTGTCTGTACTCTATGGAAGCCTGTTTCCACCCCTGAATAAAAAACAGGATTGGGAGATGTAAAGTCAGAAGTGCGAGTTATAAAGACGTAATTGCGAGAAAAGAATTTGGAATTTTGGCAGTTCTGAGAGAAATAAGTCTGAATTCTGAGATAAAAAGTTGCAATTTTTTTCTCTGAATTTCAAGTTTATATGCCAAAATTCTTCTTGAAGTGTTCTTATCTCTTGATTTTTTACTCTGAATTTAAATCTCACAGTTTCTTCGCAATAAAAATGCTAATTGTTTAACTCACTTACGACTTTTTTTTTTCTTTTAGTTTATTTCTCACAGTTCAGACTTTTTTCAGAATTGCAAGACGTAACCTCAGAACGTTCACTGTCTGATTGCTTTATAATGCAATGCTTTATTACTATTTATACTTTTTTTTTGTTACAAATTCAGACTTTTTTCCTCATTCACTTTACATACTGAAATTCTGGGATTATATCTTAAAGTCTCTTTTGTCTGTATTGAGTTTATTTTTGTCTCTTTTGTCTGTATTGAGTTTATTTTTGTCTCTTTTGTCTGTATTGAGTCTTGCATTTAAGTTTTTTGGCAATAAGAAATATAGGGTAATTGCAGTTTTTTTCATCTCTGTATTCCTACTCCCACCCCCCTGAATTTCAATTTAATATCTCACAAGAATTTGTAGTTTTATATTAACTTTAAATTCAGAGAAAAAGCTTTTATCTCCCATTTCAGCATTTATATCTATCAATCCTGCATTTATATCTCACAATTTCGAGCTTTTATCTTGCTTGTTTTTTTTTCCAATTAAAAAAAGTTCATTTCAGGTTTTATATCACTATTTTTTTTATCTGAGAAATTTTTAAACTCTGCATTTATTTATATTATATATTAATTATCAGAATTTGTAAGGAAAACTCTTAATTTGTGAGATGTAAACAGAAAATTGTATGGAAAAATGTGAGATAAAAAAGTTGCAATTATATTTTTGTCATTTTTCTAAATAAGCAAGTTCCTATAGTTTCCTGTACTAACGGTTCTGTCCACTTTATCCTATCCAGTGTTATCAAAGGTGTTTCTGATTATCAGCCGAGTTGTGTCACAAACAATATTTAAAGGTGAAGAGGAACAACTGTAGTGATGATTCCTCTTTTCTTGTGTGTAAACATGTACAGAAGCTGAAATCCTAACCGTGTGTGTCTGTGTTTCTCTCAGGATGTGTCTGGCGTGATGTTCGCAGGCTGTTATGCTGATGTATTCAGTACGGACACGCTGATGGAGTAAGGCTTGACGTTTTGCATTTCATTAACACGCACATCAATATTCATCACGTTTAAAAGCCCTAAAGACAGGCCTTGATGTACTGGGCTTTTAGACGACTACTCAGACGCCCGTAAATCAGACAATATTTTGCCATGTTGAGATTATTAGAAATGACATATATTAACCCTCCCATCTGTCGGTTTCAAAACCTACCAGTTAGCTTTTAGATGTAAGTGTGAAGTTCAATTAAATATCAGCTGAGTTTAAGTGAACGTGGACTTCTTCATTTAAATGGCATTGTTCTGTATCGTATAACATCCATTAGTCACTTCTCTTTTTATTAATATTAAGAGTTGATCAACACTTCGGAGTTGGTGAGACTTTCTTTTTATTATGTTTTTAATAAGAGCTATCTTCCGCTCTACAAAGCTGCATTTATTTAATTAAAAATAAAATAACAACAGCTAGGAAATTATGTTAGGAAATATTATAACAGTTATTTATTCCTCTTATTAAACTAAATTTCCAGCATTGTTTCTTCAGTCTTTACTTCAGTACTGAAGTTACTGCTTAAGGAACATTTTTGGATTGTTATCAATCTTGAAAACAGTTGTGCCGCTTCACATTTTGTGGAGTTTTTAATTCAGATTTTTTGAATAATACATACATTGTTTAAAATAAGTCTATTAAATAGTCTATTAATTTTAAATGTTTTTATTTTCACTTTAGATCTAATTAATTTGTTTTTGCTGAAGAAAGTGTCATTTAGAATTTAATTCAGCAAAAACAAATTAAATTTGATCTAAAGTGAAAAACCCCTATATATATATATATGTGTGTGTGTGTGTGTATATATGTGTATATATATATATATATATATATATATATATGTGTGTGTGTGTGTGTGTATACTTATCAAATAAAGCAATATTACCCAACTTTGCTACTGTTTTTTTTTTTTTTTCACAAATACCAATTTCTAGTTCATGAACCATATCGTACAGAGAAAAACCCCTCACACACCTATTAAAAAAATTAATTTGCTCTCTAATATTCAGTGATATTACAGAATCAGGACTAGGGCTGCAAGATTCTTGCTAAAATGTAAATCACACTTTGTCTCCATGGGAATTGAGATCTTGCATGCTTCTCATTTTTCAAACAACCCTCAAGTACAAAATACAAACAAAAAAAACAGTATATTCAGAATAAGTTCTGGAGTAAAAAAAAAAACCTCTTTATTTTAGACCCTCAAAGTAAAACATAAAAGCTTTTAACATAAGTTTTTGAACATAAGAGACTAACAAAAAAAAAAGTTCTCTGATCGGCACATAACACAACGTTCTGGCACAGAATGTAGAGATTAGTACTGTTAAGGCCAGGAAGTATACTTCGGCCATCCGCATTACATCATCTATTTGAGACTGTGCAGGTGAATGAACAATGGCCATGGTAAATGTTGAGACAACGCAAATTAAATAGGTGGTACTGTGCATGTGCCGAGCTTGTTCCCCTGCACTCAGCAGCAGGTAAATATACTTTAAAAGTGGTGCAAACGCGCCTGTGAACAAGACAATCGCCGTCATTTAGAAATCAGATTGCATTTATTTATGAATCGAGATCATGATTTTTTTTTTTATTAATCGTGCAGCCCTAATTAGGACTCTTAGAGAAAAAGACAATAATCCTCTGCAAAGCTTATCCTCTAATCCTCCCTAACCTAACTACTGAAACCAGACAAGACCAGAGAGAGAGAGAGAGACGGGCCGTGATTGGTCAAGCCCTGGTCATCCTGTGCTCAATCTCACCTCACTGGATCAGCAGTCTGAACTTCAGAACGCACAGAGAATGAAACATCTTCACAGAACATATATCGACACATAAAAGTTAAGTTTGGGTGCATTAAAAAAATACAAAATAAAATAAATAAAATTAAGTAATAGTAAAAAAAAAAAAAAAAAAAAAAATCACTGCCGCCATTCATCACTGGTTGTGGATTAACCCCTCAGGGGAGAAAAACAACCAGTCATGAGAAGCAGAACTTCCTTCTGAGTCAAACCCTGAGATAAAGCAGCAAGCGTCATCCAAACCCGAGACTCCCCCTCGAGTGTAATAAGTCCAAGAAAGGAGTCTTTTTACTCAGCGAGGATGATGAAACCTCTGGAGTGTGTATCGAATTAGTAGCAGGCTTCAACATGACACATCCAAACTCCCCGTGAGAAAACACAGCACCCCATGCACACACTTCATAATGAAGAGCTAAAAATACTATCTGCCCATGACACTCACACACACTTCTGCATGAAGCAGAGGCAAACAGTTACCAAGATTACCATCAACTGGAGAATTGAAATATGCCAGAGATCATACAGCCAATCTGACCTGAGAGCTGAATGATTGTATTACGGACTGTGCTGCAACAAAACACATCTAAAACAAATCTAAACATATCTTAAAATTTACTTTGGCATCTTGGGGTATTAAATAAAGATATTCACTACTGTCATAAATTTAGAATAATTAGTTTTTAATATTTTTGTAAACCGTCTCTTATGCCTAGCAAGGTTGATTTATTTGATCAGAAACACTGTCAATGATGTGAAATATTTTTACCATTTAAAGCCATTTCTCCTGTAATATATTTTATCATTTGATTTATTCCTGTGATGGAAAAATCTCAAATTTCAGCATCATTACTCCAGTCTTCAGTGTCAAATGATTCTTCATAAATCATTCTAATATAAGGATTTGCTCTTTAATTTTTTTTTTATAATTTCTACTCTATTAACAACAGTTTTAGTTATTATCAATGCTGCTAATGTAGAAAACATGACAATTTTTTGGATTCTTTGATCAATAGAATGTTCAAAAGTTCATTTATTTGAAATAAAATCATTTTGCAGCATTATAAATATTATAAATGTCTCTTTTGATTCATTTAATGCATCCCTGATAAACATAAGTTAGAATTTCTTTAAAAAAAGAAACTTTTGAACAGCAATGTAACACTGTTTCCACAAAAATATTAAGTCACAAAAAAACTGTTTATAACAGTCAACCATTACAAATATTTCTTGATCATCAAATCAGAGTATTAGCATGAGTTCTGAATTGTGAACTGAAAGACTGGAGTAATGATGCGAGTAGTTATTTTAAATTGTTATAAAATAAAATAAAAAAATAATACAATAAATAGCTGTAATATGGAAAGTAGTAATTTAAAAAATAAATAAATTGAAATACTACTACTACTACTACTACTAATAATAATAATAATTCACAATCTTATTGTTTTTACTATATTATTGATTAAATTAATGTAGTTTAAGAAAGAATACGAGAATTTTGACTGGTAACAAAACATAACAAGAGCAGTCAATTCATGCATATATGTTTAACATTAAAAGAACCAGAACAATAAAATGACTTTGCAGGATGAAATAAAAACTAATCCAATAAACAAGAGACTTTCTGTTTATGATCAACTGGCTGCCTTATATACAGCTTACTTCCTCTAGCAGGAAAAGAGTGTGTGCACATGAGAGTGGGCGTGTGACTCTGAGATGAATGCCATGAAAAGTTCAGGGGAAGTAGAGACATTTCTCATCATTCATGAAACTTGTTCTGTGAGAAGTGAGTTTTTGAAATCAACAACTGCTGTACTTCAGCTCTGAAGAGAGTAAAGAGAGACAGGGTAGTGGGGAAGAGATCAGGAGCCGAACGCTGGCAGTGAGTGTGCATGTCTGTGCATGATGTTTTAGGAGTTTGTGTGCGTGCTTACATAAGGACATTTGCATGTGTAAGTAAAAAGGGCACATCAGGATAATATGAATGATTAAATAAATAAATCAATCAATAAATATATATGACATATCAAAGTACATCCTAAGTACAGTACGCTGATGTAAAGTGATATATATATATTTGGGCATCCTCTGCCATTCCTCCTTGCAGATCCTCTCCAGTTCTGTCTGGTTGGATGGTAAACATTGGTGGACAAACATTTTTAGGTCTCTCCAGAGATGCTCAATTGGGTTTTAACTCAGGGCTTCAAGAACAGTCACAGAGTTGTGAAGTCACTCCTTCATTATTTTAGGTGTGTGCTAGAGGTCATTGTGTTGTTGGAAGGTAAGCCTTCGGCCCAGTCTGAGGTCCTGAGCACTCTGGAGAAGGTTTTGGTCCAGGATATCCCTGTAGTTTGGCTGCATTCATCTTTCCCTCGATTGGAACTAGTCTTCCTGTCCCTGCAGCTGAAAAACACCCCCACAGCAGGATGCTGCCACCATGCTTCACTGTTTTGACTGTATTGAACAGGTGATGAGTGCCTGGATTTCTCCAAACATACCGCTTAGAATTAAGACCAAAAGTTCTATCTTGGTCACATCAGACCAGAGAATCTTGTTCTCACCATCTTGGAGTCCTTCAGGTGTTTTCTTATCAAACTCCATGCAGGGTTTCATGTGTCTTGCTCTGAGGAGAGGCTTCCGTCGGGTCACTCTACCATACACCCCCGACTGGTGAGGGCTGCAGTGATGGTTGACTTTCTACATCTTTCTCCCATCTCCTGACTGCATCTCTGGAGCTCAGCCTCAGTGATCTTTGTGTTCTTCTTTACCTCTCTCACCAAGGCTCTTCTCCCTGATAGCTCAGTTTGGCTGGACGGCCAGCTCTAGGAAGGGTTCTGGTCGTCCCATATGTCTTCCATTTAAGGATTATGGAGGACACTGTGCTCTTAGGAACCTTAAGTGTTTTTTGTAACCTTGGCCAGATCTGTTTCTTGCCACAATTCTGTCTCTGAGCTCCTCAGGCAGTTCCTTTGACCTCATGATTCTCATTTGTTCTGACATGCATTGTGAGCTCTAAGGTCTTACATAGACAGGTATGTGGCTTTCCTAATCAAGTCCAATCCGTATTAAGCACAGCTGGACTCAAATTAAGGTGTAGAATCATCTCAAGCATGATCAGAAGAAATGGACAGCGCCTGAGTTAAATATATAAGTCACAGCAATACTTATACTTATGACCATGTGATATTAGTTTTCCTTTTTTAATAAATCTGCAAAAATGTCAACAATTCTGTGTTTTTCTGTCAAATTCATGTCAATTCTGGGTTGCTGTGTGTACATTAACGAGGAAAAAAAAGAACTTAAATGATTTTAGCAAATGGCTGCAATATAACAGAGTAAAAGATTTGATTTCTAGACTTCAAGTGAATGAATAACTGGCAAGAATGAGACATGAATCTTGATGAGCAGTTAAAGGCAGCAGTGTGTTAATCATTTTCAATGGGAGGTGTAGGGATGGAAAAAGACGGAAATCTGGGATGGCGGGACGAAGGAAGTGAAAAAGGGAGATGAGTGGAAGAATGAAAAAGCGAAAGCAGACCTGCTTCCTCATCCTCCTCATCCTCTTCCTCATGGTCAGAACTGGATGAGGAGTGATCGCCCGCGGTCGAGCTAACGGCGTTATTCACCCCACGGTCACCGTACACCAGCCCTGAAATACAGCAACCATCAGAGACAACAGACGAGTTCAGTACAGAGAGAAAGTACGAGAATGGAGCTGGATTCTACCCAAATCACACAAGGACACTAACATGACCTGAAAAGTAACGACACACCAAGAAGAATGGAAAAAAGCAAAAAAGAATCAGCAAGCAGAATAAGACGACAGATGCTCTGCAGACATGTAAGTAATAAAGCACATTAGCTACAGAATCACCAGAAGAATGACACACCAACAATCATAATGACAGCTACAACAACTAATCAATAAAAACACAATGAAAATAGCTGATAATGTGCTAATACAGCTGTTTTCTCCATTTGGACGACTTTAACATGCATTTAGAAGCAAGCAGCTTCCCAAACTTATATCAAAAAGCACTCATAAACCGGCTGTTGTCAAAAAAAAGAGAAGCTTTAAGAGATCCCTGTAATTTCACAACCAAATATAAGCTAGTTAAACATTTTAAAATATAGAGAGCTATATATATAGTTTATATATATTATATACCCCAAGCTCATATATATTAGTATTATATATTATAAATATAAATTTTCTGTGAAAAATCTGAATATTTTAATTTATACAATTATTATTATTATTATGTTTATACTGATACAGGTTACTAATATTTAAACATTTAAACAGTCATTATACTGTATTAACAATATAATTAGCACTATTAATATTGAATTTTAATATACTTGTAAAATATATATTTTTTTCATTTTACAGTGAAATATTACAATAGTAACATTTCTCATTTTGAGCAATAATAATAAGTGCTACAAATAAGAAATAGTAATGTTATTTAACAGTCATAATGACATATAGCTATAAATCTAAACATTGTAATTTTAGTTTCTGTAAAAAACATTTAGATTTTGTAATAATCCTCATGAAATTATACATACATATGTATATATTAGGGATGTAACGGTTCACAAAAATCATGATTCGATTCAATAAGATACAGTGGTGTCACGGTTCGGTATGTTTTTAATACAGCAAAAATAAAATAAAAAAATATATATATTTTATTTTATATATTTTTATATTTTTTATATTTTTTATTTTATATATATATATTTTTTTCCACATTTTTATTTTTTTAAACTAACATACAAGTATAATCTTGTTTTTTTACTTTGAACAACAATGGAGCTACACTTTTGACATATTTTCTGGGGTTTCTTCTTAGCAGCAGATAGTTTGTAATGTGTGTGTTTCTAGTTTTCATCTGTTTGGGGGTGGGAGGGGCAGACAGCACGTAGCCTGACCCGTTGTTTGGGCTGCCTTGTTGAGCGTAGCACTGAAAACATTATATTTTACACACTTTATTCTCTTCTTTTCCCCTAAAACGTTTGGTTTGTAAAGCGTACCAAACCGAAAGCCTCGTACGGAATGGTTTAATATGAATGCGTGTATCGTTACACCCCTAGTGTGTATATATACACACACACACACGTATATATACACAATACACAGAGCCATAGATCACTGACAAGCTACACAATACTGAACCTGATACCTGATATTTCATAGCTTGTCAGTGATCTATGTATCTGTGAATAAACTGCTGCTTCGTTTAAAAAAAAAAAAAACAGGTGATGGTGATTTACCACTAATCAAAGAATAGGCTTTTTATTGATGAGATGCACACACTATATTGTGTGACACATATATATAAAACGTGAATAATTAATCAATATAGTTCAAATGATAATCAGCAATAAAATAATAAAAATTAAAAAATAATCAGCAATAAAAAAAGACACAAGTAATGTCAAACCGGTCTACTGAAAGAAATTAACGAATGACTGTGTGAAAGGTAATTGTTTGTACCTGGATGGTGTTGTGGTGAGGAATGCACAGAGGTTCCTGGGGTTCCTGAAGGTGTCCTCTCTTTATCAGGGCCCTGTGTGTTAGGAGGGGCCACTGTGTAATGATGGCTCATGGGGTTGTGGAGGTTTTGGTCATAGTGTTGTTGAACTAGAAATACATCAGATAAAACACAATCACTAACAATGCTCTGAGCATGATTCGGCTGCATTCTTTTAAACATATCATAAATAACCAACTCAAACTCACCTGCGTTCGATTGGCCGTTGACAGAGGCTGTTTGGCTGAGAGGCGGGGCTCCATAGCCCGGATGAGCTGGTGTGGGCGTGGCCCCGATCCCTTGAGAATACTGCTGCAAAGAACTCTGGCTAGGTGGCGGTGGCATTACTGTAGAGACGGGTGGCTGTCCAGCAGTGTTTTGGGAGGATCTCAGCGTGCCGTACTGGCTGCTCCCAGGGGCTGATGGGTAAGAAACTATGGGGTACAGCGGGGCACCGAGGTTGCTGCCGCTGGATGCTGGCACCAGGCTGGGCTGCTGCTGCTGAGCTTGGGGTTGAGTTTGCCCCTGTGAGGGGTGACTATAAGCCTGTCCGTAATATCCAGCTGGCACAGCGTATGGTGCAGTCTGCTGTAATGACTGCACCGGGGCGCTTGAGTACTGATGCGATCCTGGCTGTGCTGGATATGGTGATGGCCCTGAGCTGTTCTGGTAATAGTTCCCACTATAGCCTGTACTCGAAACTGGGATTTTGCTGGCGGGAGGAGCGTTGTGTCCCGCCCCTGAGGGGTAAGCAGCAGGTGGCGCAGAACTATAGTAGCTGGATGCAGGATACATGGCAGGGTACGTCTGTCCTGGACCTGGCAAAAACAACATGAATTTGATTTGTGCTTTCAACATTCAAATGAGATGGAAATGTGTCACACATAATCATTAGACAAATTGTAGGTTTTATACAAACTGACCTGTAAAAAAAAAAAAAAAAAACAGCAACTGAAACCTGCATCAATTTTTATTTTATTTAAAAAAAAAAAAAGAAGTGATGGTAATTCCACTATACTAAATAATTGCCATGTATACATATAACTTTACATATATATACACTACTGTTCAAAAATGTGGGGTCTGTAAGATATTTCATGGTTTTTAAAGATGTTTCTTCTGCTCATCAAGGCTGCATTCATTAGATTAAAAATCCAGAAAAAAAAATTATATTTTGAAATATTATTTCAAATTAAAGAAACTGTTTTCTGTGTGAATATATGATAAAATGTAATTTATTCCTGCGATAGAAAGCATAATTTCTCCAGTCTTGAGTGTCACTTGATCCTTTCAGAAATCATTCTAATACGATGATTTATTATAGATTTATCAATGTTGGAAACAGTCCTGGCAGACAAATATATTTTTTGGAACCTGTGATTTTTTCTCCTCAGGATTCTTTGATGAATAACATGTAAAAAACGACATAATTTTTTACCAAATATAAAACATTTCTAAAATGTAAATCTATGTCGTGACTTTTTTTGTCCATTTAATAAATCCTTTGTTAATAAAAGTATTCATTTCTTGCAAAGAAGAAAGAATAAAAAATTACTGATCCCAAACTTTTGAACAGTAGTGAAACAGTGAACTACTGTAATAGTACATTATTATCCATTTTAAATAAATGCTTCTCTTTTTAATATTTTAATGATCAAAGAATCCTAAAAAAACTATGAAGCAGCTCAACTGTTTCCAGCACTGATAATAAAACATCAGCGTATGAGAATGATTTCTGAAAGACTGGAGTAATGATGCTTTGTATCGCAGGAATAAATTACATTTTAAAATATATTCACACAGAAAATAAGTTAGTTTAAATTAAAATAATATTTCACAATATTACAGTTTTTTGAACGGTAGTGTATATATCTTTATTCTTAGAGTTACAAATAGCATAAGAGAGAGGTTTATATTCAATGTTAGAGGTTTTTTTTCTGTCACACTATAGGACACTGATATGTCAACTATCCATAAATATAAATATATCAAATTAAATTATATAACTACATTAATTCTCTTTTTCTCATTTAGTTTAACTCAATGTACTAAAATATCTCAAAGCAAAGACAACATATAAATATTTTAAAAAATCATTAAAATTACAATACAATACAATATAGTATACTATAATATAAACACGGTATGGTATTCATGGTACTTAAGGAAAGAATACCATTTAAAAGGTTAACAAAGACTTTTACACAGATTTCTTCCTGGCTTTTGGACAACATGCACCTGTCTCTCCATATTAAACAGATGTTTGATGTAATTTAGGGTAAGATTGTCAAATTATATTCACGTAATGTAAAGTACAGCTCACGTTCGCATAATCTCAAAAAAGCTATGTATAATAACATTACAACATGTTCAAAAAAATTAAACAATAATTGTTGTTTCTTTAGTAACGTTAAATATATACCACATTCTGCGCCAGATAACGTTATGCGTAATTATGCCAACTCAACTTGTAATTCATACAATCAAGACAATGACATATTTAAGTTCTAATTCAGCTATGTTTAGTCTTAACAGATAACAACTCGAACATTTAAGACTTTAAAACGAGAAATAACAAACGAGCTAACGTTCCCTGAACTAAACTAGCCGCTAACGGGCTAATGACAGAAGATGAATGAACTCTGAATTTATTTCTCAGTAAGACACAAATAAAATACTATCTGACTTTAGTACAGAAAAAAACGTCCCCGTAATATTGTGACCTGTCACGGTCCCCACCCCAAAGACGCAGATGACAGGTGCTTAACCAAGGCTTACGTTCGGCCTTTAGCTAACTTAGCTAACCTGTTAGCTTTTTTAAAGTGGATTTGACTAGGATTTTAGCTTTTAGCAGTTAGCTCAACACTTAGCCAGATATCATTGCATCTGAATGTGATACTAGCGTTAGCATGTTAGCTCAGGTGGTTTAGCTTTAATCCCGTAACGTTACCGTTCTGACACGGCGCCGCCGCTCCGCCTCCGTTTTGAGTGGAGTTCATGCTGTAATCGTTAACGGACGAGTTCGGATTCGCGTAACCCCGTGTCGACATCTCTGTCCGAGCGCTTCGACAGTACAAAAATATAAGACGCTGTCACCAGTTGTGGGTCTCCATCGACCTGCCCACAGCTGAGCGGAGGGTCTGTCTGACTAACGGTGATGATCACGGGCCGGTGAATCCAGAGATCGGTAGAGGCGTCACGAATAGCCCTTCAAAATAAAAGTCTTAATAAAATAAAACAAAATTGTCCAAAATTATAGATGTGTTTTATAGTACAGGTTTTCAACACAAAAAGATCTTGAGAGATCTGATCCATCATTACTCGCTGGTAAGATACTGTATTTAAAAGGAGACATATTGTTAAATATTAACAGCTGAAAATATGCCAATTTACTAGGAATTATTAGGGTTTATTAACATTTTTCTACATTTATATATAGCGTTTTGTGCAATGCAGTCATGAAATCAGCTTCACAGTAATCAACAAAGTTCATCAGTTCAGCAATTTTGAAACAGCTCATATTTCAGCAGTAAAATTGTATTTAAATGTCTATGTAGTATATATAATATAATAATATAAATATATTTATTTTAGTTTTGGTTATGTAAGTAACTTAACAAAAAATGAGAAATGTTGCCTTGTTTCTAAAATAAGTTTAATTGTAATTTTTCATCTACATTCATTTAATTTTAATTAATGAATTCATAGTCAATAGCAAAACTAAGGGCGATAATTTTATTCAGCACAAGTTAGATTGAGTACTGTTGTGCAACTAGGATGTTGATTAAGTGTTAAAAAGTTAATCAATTATGAAAGGACTTCAAGACGATTGTGTCATTAAATTCAGTTTTTGAAGTTTTTTGAACAAGTTTTTGTCTTCTCATCCAATAGTGTTAGCGGACTCAACTGATAACTATTTTCTGAATATTAGTCAGAGTCAGAGTCAAAGGAGACAACGTCAGTAAACACTGTAGAACTTTTCCTCCTGGTCCCATGCTGTGTAAGGAATTTTTTTGTTTATTTTTCTTTTTAAATGAACCTCCTTTTGACCTGAGATCTAGTTCAAATGCAATCTGAGTACTTTGTTTCTGTGTGCGGAGGGGAAGTATGTCTCCTGTAACTACTACAGTTTAATTTAGTTTATCCAGAGCATAAGACATAGGCTATATTCAGATGACAAAGAGGAATTTGCTTCGTCATAATTAACACAGAGGAACTTCATTAGTGCTTATAACAAAACCTAAGCAATAGCACCAATGACAAATTATAGCAACCCGTTGCTTAAAATGTCTTATTCAAGTCATATTAGTCATGGCCCGGAGATCCAGATCAGTGCAACCAGTTTTTGGGCTAAATTTGCTCTACTCTTACAAAAGCATCAGTGAGTACATTTTACAAGAGATGTGTATAGTATTAATGGTGAAGAGTATACATTTCGTTCCTATAATTACTTATTATATAATATAGTTATTCCATGATATATTATTTATCATACATATGCTATAACTTCTGAGTAATAAATACCACTCCCTTTTGCCAAGAAAACAACACTCTGTGTATTCGCTGGAGGCAAGTATCACTCACATAACAGCAATAAAACTGGAGATTAGTAGGCAGCAACAGGAAGGAATGATTGACATAGCTGGATGGAAAATAACTGAATCAGATCTCTGAATCTGTTACGAGCACTTGATTCATTGTTACTCAGTGATGTTACTTTATCAGACTAGACGTAGTTCCTTCCATGTTACCAGTTACTGTAACTTACCCAAATCTACTGGCAGCATACGCAACAAACACACTGCAAGAGAAACCACTTCTTCAATCTGAGTAACAGTCACTTTTATAATTAAGCATGCATTTTTTCATGTATAAGTAACTCAGTCAAGTAAAAGCAATTCAAATATCTTTATTGTTAAAATAAAATCAATGATCTTTAAAATAAAACAACTAATACTCTTTAAGTAAAAGTAGCTGTACAACAGATACATTTTAACTCCCTGCCTAGCTTAATGAAGCTCCAGGCTTCCTATGTGCTGTAGAACAATTAGTAGTGCTAAAGTCAGTAAAAATATCAATATAAAACACATTTTACTTCCATAATCTGATGCATTTGAGTAAGAATGATATTTACTTATTAAAAACAATACTATGAACCATTGTGTGTATCAGGAACTGATGTGATTTGTGTTTGAATGCATTCACTTTTGAAGAAGATCATGACTTTTGGAAGTCATTTCAGATCTTTCAAATGCAAAAATAATTTTCCTAGAACCAGTGTGCTCTGATGAAAAATCTCACATAAAGAGCAATGGTGTAAACTATCAAAATAAAGAGATTTGATTCCACATTGACTTTAAACATTCAAACCACTTACAGTACAAATAATTCTAAAACCCATCACTGCAGTTTAGTAGAGAACCTAAAATAGAGAACATTATTTTCAGTCAGGTGCACAATAACTGTACACTTTATACACTACAGGCTAAAAGTTATATATGCATATTCATATATATATATGTGGCCTTAGGCCACGAAACCAGTCATAAGGGTCAGTTTTTCAAAATTGAAATTTATTCATCACATTTAAGCGGAATAAATAAGATTTCCATTGATTTATGGTTTGTTAGGATAGGATGTATAATATTTGGTATGAAAATCTGGAGACTAAGGGTGCAAAAAAAAATCTGATGTAAGTTATAATTATTGTTTATTACTAATCAAATTTACTAATTAATTTTAATATATTTACATTAAATTTATTTAAAAAAATTAATCTTAACTTAATATCCTATTTATTTTTGGCATAAAATACATATTTTTAATTTTGACTCATACAATGTATTTTTGGCTATTTGCTACAAATACAAGACTGGTTTTGTGGTCCAGAGTCAAATATATATACACAGTGTTTATATATATATAACTAACTTTATATTTATTAAAGAATCATGAAAATTAAAATGTATCTTGGATTCAACACAAACATGAAGCAGCACACCTGTTGTCAATAATGATAACTATAAAAAATGTTTCTTGAGCATCAAATCAGCATATTAGAATGATTTCTAAAGGATCATGTGACACTGAAGCCAGGAGTAATTATGCAGAAAAATTTGCTTAATAAATAATATTTAAAAATATATTCAAATAGAAAATATTATTTTAAATTGCAATAATGTTTTACAATTATTACTACAGTTGTAATCATATAAATGCAGCAATGGTGACTTTTTAATAACACATAATTATTCCAGTCTTTTGACCAAAACTGAGTCTCTTTGCAGCTTGTTTCATCCTCCATGTTTTTTTTCCTCATCATAGCGCTCCGTCATTGGTGTATGAAGGATTTCCGAGGCCCTCAGCATCTCCCATCCTGCCTTTTCGACACGTCCTTCGTCTCCACAGCACAACGGCGAGCACCGAGAGCAGCAGCAGGAGTCCGACGCTCCCGCCGATGATCCCTGCGCTCAGAGCGGCCTGGTTGGGCTGCGGCGGCTCATATCGAGCACATGACTTCTCACTGAGTCCCGCTTGATTCCTGGCTGCCACACACACCGTCTCCCCGACTCTCAGTCCAGGAACGGCACCTTTTCTTAAACTTTCTCCGAAAATCAGCTCCTTGTGTCCATCTTTCAGTATGACCTCATAATGTGTGACAGTGGAGCGAGGAGCGCACCAGTGAACAGACACCTCTCCGGATCCGTCCTGCTTGACCTCCCGGAGATCCGGAGCCCCGGGCCTCTCCTCCGGCCCCGTCAGCCCAGGACAGAGGCAGCCTGTCTCGGCTGAAATCTGGTCACAAGAGATCGTTTGAACCACGCAAGGGTCGTAATCACAAGGTCGGCGGATTACACGGGAGGTCGTGACCCCTGGAGACTGGGGCGTATGCGTCGTCTTTGAACTTTCTTCATCATAGTCGTCCTCGACTTCAATGATGCGAACCCGCGTGAGAGCAGGCTGATGCAGTGCAGGACTGATAGATGTGGCACAGACAAGCTCCATCACACACAGGAGGAGGAGGGATTTGATCTTTGACACCTGCAACATCTTGATCCTGAAACAGACGAAGTCACAGTTAGAGCTCCATTCATTCAGTATATAATACTAGAGTTTAAATGGTCCATTTGAGAGCTAGGTGACGGTAATGCACGGAAGTTTGCGATCTGCCGTAAATCAAGAAGAAGCAGATGCAGATAAACAAGCGACCTCCTGACCTGCGCAGTGTATCAGAGATAAAAAACGATATAAACACCATTTAGTTTCGTGTCTTGGGACATCAATATATCGTGACGAGCCAATTTGGATTTGTCTGAGTATGTTTTTTTACTCTCAAAGATCCTGTGCTGACTTCCATTATATGACTAACAGACTGCAATGGTTCGAGTTTGAGACTAAAGAAACAAAGTCACCTACATCTTGGATCCCCTGAGGTTAAAGGAATAGTTCACCTGAAAAATAGTTTTTTATTTCCTACTATAGAAATCAATGGTGACAGCCTGGTTACAAATGCTGACAGAATTTTAATTTTTGGGTAAACCTTTTAAGCATTTAATCTTTTTTGGTGAATTGTGCCTTTAAACTGTTTCCTCTGTCTCTCTGTAAGCAAACCAACAGCCTGAATGTTACTTCTGGAGAGAATTAAAGTCAAACTAAACATGAGGATGTATTTTTAACACGGGACACACACTGGGCTCCGCTCACACACATCGCAGAGGAATGAACCTCAAGGCAGCGGCTGACAGTTACCGTGGGAACCCACTAAAGCCAGTAAGTGAAAGAGAAGTCCTGGTCCCTGATTGATGCCAGCTTACTGAAAAAACACATCCTTTAAAGATTCGGACCAACAACAACCAGAAGGTCCCTGCTGCTAGGTGATACTAAGTGATCAGATTAATAATGTATACCTGCTGGGTAACAAAATAGGTGAAAGAAACCCAAAAACTGAGACTGAACGAAGAACCCAGGCAAAGATACTTCATAGGTTCTTGATGACTGACTCTAATGACAAGCAATACTCTAGCGATAACGACACACTAGAAACATCATAACATCTTAACAACGATAATAGCCTACATAGGCATGGTTATGGTTATTTTCAAGGATAACTAAAACTAAAACCACATTTTTGTTACTTGAAATAGAAGAAATATTAACTCAAATATAAAATATAAAAATAATAAAATATACAAAAGATAAAAATACCACTATATACATTTTATTCTAGTATTTTTCATTTTAATTTTACTCAACTTCACAAAAAAAACTAAAAATCAATAAATAAAAGAATAATTTTTACTTTTGGTAGCTAAACTCCACAGAGGTTTACAGTCTTATTTTATTTTAATTGAGATACTGTCATGGTTTTTTGTTGTTCTTTTTTTGTTATTAGTATTTTTTGTTTTATTTAAAGTTTTAAAAATGTTCTTGTAATTTTATTATTAGATTTATTCTGTTTTTTTTTTAAGTCTAAAGTTTTATTATTTTTATTTCAGCTCTGGTTTTAGTTATTTGTTAAACCAAACAAAATCAGGAAATGTTGCCGAAATAATATAAAATTTTATAATATAAAATATAAACTGATCCATTATTCTGATTCCTAAAGCTCGACAGTAGCGTCAGAACAGTAGCTGCTGTAGTGTTTGGTTGGTTCCTGTCTAACAGCACACTATTACAGCTCCTATTATCCTGATCATCAGGGCAACCTGTAGCCTCAGCACCAGTAAAACTGAAGTAAAAACGCTCAGCGTACCTTTTTCACAGCAGTCTGAATGGTTTCTGCTCACGTCTTGAATGAGATCTTGTCTCCAGCAGACTTCTGGTTATTTTCTCTCAGTCTAATGCATTCTTCTCCTTCACCTTCCCTTTTTTCTCTCCACTTAAGCCCCTCCCTCTGTACACCCCCTCACCCGTCTGTGGCCTCCCACCCTTCTGCCTCACTCTTTTTGGCTTGCAACTTTTCCATCTTGCTCCGACTCTCTTTGGCCCTCAGTGCTGTCCCCCTCCCCACATCCCTCTCTCGGTTCCTTTCAAGTGTGTTTGTGAGTCCCGCTGAGTTTTGTGCTGCTCTGCATGTCAATTTCTCCAGCAGGAGCAACAGGAGACATGCTGGAACTCATCCGGGCGTCCCGTCTTGTGCGTGTATGTGCAGGCGTGTCAGGGTTATTATAAAACTAAAACCATAAAAAACTTAACTTATGTGAAATAGGATCAAATATATGAAATGATAATCATTTTATCATGAATTCTACCAAATGGATCTAAATATCAGTGCAGCACCGTGTTATTTTAGTACTATTACTTAAGATTTGAATGAGATATCATTTTTACATTTTCAGTTTTAATTTTAATTTAAGTTTTTGCAATTTTGTTATGTTTTTGTATTATTTTATTTATTTAAAAATCATTTCAGTAATTCAACATTTTATTTTATTTTAGCTAGTTGTCAAGTCAGCTTTCCTCATTTCTGTTTAGTTTAACATAATGTATATACGTAAATAATATTCATAAAAACATACGTATATTTAAAAAAAGAAAAATAAGTCAAGTAAAATGAACTAAAATGAAAGTGGAAACAGAAACTATAAAAACTTAATTTAGTTTAAAATGTTAACAAAAACTTTAGACATTATACTAAAATAAAACTTTCATTCATTCATATTTCATAATTTAGTTGAATACTTTGAAAACTAACTTTACACTGTAAAAATGCATTTTTAAAATTGTAAATAAAACAAGTTAGAGTACTTTTTACAAAAACAGTCTTTATGCTTAAAATGTTCCTGTTATTTGCATTTTTCTGTAGCTATTTATGAGTGAATTGTTTATTCACTTTTATATAGGCCCATACAATTCCACAATTTTCCGTTATTTTTTTTCTAAACAATAAAACACTATTTCAGTCTTTCTTCTTCAAAATTCCAATGTGTTACTTCTTGTTTCATTGTAATGAATTTACAAAATCACTACTAATTTCTAAACACAAACTTTTTTCTGTGTTTTAATATGCGGAATGGACAATAAGATTTGCAACAGAGGAACATTTTTCAGAAAAAAAGTCAGAAATGTTATCACACACAAGCCATTTAGGACAGGAGAATATTGTTCAGGGGAAAAAATAGACTTAAGTACAGGCATCATTTTCAGTGAATAATGACTTTTTAATTTTTCATTTTAATAACCCTGGTCATTAAACGATCCATCATAATGTGGCAAAGAGCCACATTGAGATCTCATTTTGTGCTTCATGGAAAAATAACATAAAATGGTTTTGAGATTAAATACTATCTTAACCAATGCTGTTCTTGGTCGAACTATGTCTTCAAAAGGCCCTCTTTATTAGAAAACTGTACATAGTCTCAGCTCATTATTTGCTCCACTTCACATTCCTCTCCTTTACAATTGTATATGTCCAGCAGAGCATGATCCATGACCGAGAGAGAGAATGAACTAGACGGCTGATATTCATTTCTATTGACCCCCATTGTTGTGTGTTGCAGGCCGAGGGGAAGAGGAAACACGTCCTTATATGGTCACGCTGGTGGTGAGGGGTTTCATTACCATTTAAGAGCTACATAACTCGCTCACTGTTCCTTCACTCTGCGGTAACTTTTACCAAGAACCAAATTTACTCAAGTAAATCTCATGACATAAGGAAGTGTTTCAAACCACAAGTAGACGTCATTATATTTGCCTATTGAACAGCCATTACTGTTTTTAATAACATTTAAGTATTTATTCCCCATAAAACAGTTCCAACCATAATAATAAAAGCTCTAATTCTCTTTACTTTATTTGTGCAATAAATAACGATGATACACTGTAATATTAATGTATTATTTTAAAATGATACATATTTTTAGTTTAAGTACCAAAACAATTAAAACTAAATAAACAAAACTGATAAATAAAAAATAATATAGACATATAAAAAATGACAAAAAGTAAAACAATAAAAACAATAATAAATAAATTAACCAACTAAATTTAAAATATTAATAACTGCAATAAATACAACATGTATATTATAATATAAATGTAGCCCATGTATAAATAATTATGAATCACCTTGAGAATACAAAACTCAAAAAGGTATTTTCCATGTTGTAAGGCTGTTACAGTGCCGTCGTACTGGGCATGAGATTCTCGTTCACACCCACGTCTCACAGACTATGACATGAGTCACTATATCATGGCAAAAAAAATCTGTGTTGGGCATGTATCTTCATGTCAGGTGAACACCAATCTGTGTGTGAGATCAGGAAGACCAAACATACACATTCACCGTCTGAACATCCACAGTCCTGTGTTTGCTCACTATATAGAGGAGGACGGGCTAATTGTCTCGGTTTAACACTACATGTGGGTTTATTTTTAAGTTAGATTCTACACAGACGCAAACCCTAAGGTCTATTTTCACCATACTGCTCAGGAAAAAAAGATGAAGTTAACTACACACACACTTCTGTTACAAGTCCAGTCTGATGGGAACCACCACTAAACAGCTTTAAAGGAATACTGCACCTAAAAATAAAAAACTAAATAGCATTTATTTACCCAGACCTGTATGAATTTCTTTGTTCTACCAAAAACAAAGATACATACTTTGGGAGTCAATGGTGACCCAAAACATAAAGAACAATAATTATCACAAAAACACTAAACAGCAACATTTTTTGAACACTGATAATTATAAAAACCGTTTTGAGATGATTTATGAAGGATCATAGGAGGCTGAAGTAAGGAGTATTTATGAGTATAAATTGCATTTTGCAATACATTCACATAAAAAAAGCTTTTTTAAAATGTAATATTTCACAGTTTGATCAAATTAATACAGCATTAGTGAGCTTTTATAAAAACAATCATTTTAAACGTTTCTTTTTAAAATATTTGTGCCTATAGTAAACTTTGTTATTGATTTAAAACATACTGGTACATTCAAACCCCGTGTGACGACATGCCCCGGTCCAAGCAGAATGACTCAGAAAACATGACTGTGGTTTCTATGGTAAAGTTGTCAAAAGGGTTTGTGAACACATCTCAGATGGAAAGATAGATAGTTGATTGTGCTGAATTTACGTTACAGTCAAAATACTGACACAATATCCAGACTGGTTTTCATTTGATGAGCCTCATGCTTTGGCACTGGAGTTCATGTCTGATTCCTACACCCACTGCTTCCTGAAGACCCTCGGCATTCAGTCTCTCACTCTCTCTCCACTAAATACTATTAAAAGAATCTGAATCCATAGGGAAAGAACTCCCGGCCCCGGCTCCAGTCTCACACTCCAGTCTGATTCCACTGAGACGCAGACGTCACGGGAAAAGACACGTCTTACATTTCAGAAAGCACACGTCATAATATTGGCCAGAGTATGAAACCATATTTTACTAATAGAGTCTGTGAGACAGAAGATCTAGATTTAGCCTAGAACTCACTGCTATAGTTGCCAAGGTGTTGCTATGAATTTCTAAACAGTCCTGGGTGGTTGCTAGGTGATGTGTTAATGACCCAAATTGAAAGATTCCCCTACAAGTTTATATGATTACAATATGATTACTTTCTTTTTTCAGACGAACACACTAAACTAACTACATTTTGCAGACATGCAATAATGTTCTGAAGTTTCAGCAAACAGTTGTGACACTTGCTCTCAAAGTTTAGAGAATGTTACCAAAAAATGTGCCAAAGCAATAGAGAAAAAACTGTATAAGACTAACTTATCCTAAATATATATGTTTATTAAAAGATAATTATGTGGCTGCATTGCTTTCTTCATAACCAATTCCTGCTGCAAAATTTGAGAATATATGACACCAATATATGACACTGTATAAATAGATAGATGACAGACAGATAGACAGATGGACGGACGGATAGATAGAAAGATAGATGGACGGCAGATAGATCCCCTGATAGAGAGCTGTCACTCATATCAAGTGCTAGATTTGTTTCTTTACATAATTTGGTTTAAAAATGAAATGAACTCATATTCTTCTGGGGATGTAGTTAGATGTTGCTTTTTAAAGAGCGTATTGTTTTAAAATCCATTAATATGACATACTGACCAAGCAAGATTTCCAAAAACCATTTTCTAGAACCCAAGATATTCTCTGTCAAAGCCACTGAACGAAAGGCAGAAATCCATGTTTTTAGATTTTTTTTTTATCAAATGAAAGCAAATACTAAGAACGGGGAAGAGGAAATTGGCTGATCGCGCACCATACAGGTCAAATGAATGCACTTATCTTGCCAGTCAGGAAAGAGCTAATCAAATCATCGCTTCCGCTAAAATCATTTATTCTGATTCTATTGAAAGTTCATGATCTGTTCATGTTTCCTCAGGGCTCGTATATTGATCTGTACTGCGCTCTAGTGGTCAAAAGCGGTCATTGCGATCGGAACTGATACATAACCTTCACCTGTGATTTATTAAACTCACTCGAGCAATGCATGCACTGTAAGTTCAAAACAAAAAACAGCTGCTTGAGAATCGCAGGCTAAAATGCAAGCGGGTGATCAGATATTAAGTGCACTTCTTCAGCCTGGGCGATGCTTTTCAAAACACCAAGACAGTTATGCAACATCTTTATAAAGAGGTACTGAAAGAGCGCTGCGTCGCGATAAAGATACCTATATTTAATAAAAAAATGTATAGTAAAAACACATTTCAAGTTATTTTATATAAAAGCATCTGCCCAGTGTAAAAGAGGGATGTTTTGCTGGATAAACCAGCCTATGTATGGAAGGATGTGTGGATGTGTCCCTCTGGTCACGTTAGAGAGGCATTACTGTACAGAGATGCACGTCACGGATCCTCCCCCTCCATACCATAATAACCCGACATGGCTTCCCAAACACGCCTCTATATGCACCGATTCCACGCCCGCCACCGTCTACACCGACTAAACTCTCATCCGCGGTCCGGGAGAGTCTCGAAACGTTGCCCTTGACCTATTTCCAACCAAGAACGGTATGATTTATGGTGTAGCTTTGATGGATCGTGCACTCGCCACTGCAGATGCAGCGACACCGGCCGGGAAATCAAATGCATTGCTCACCGGATGCGCTCGGTTTCATTTGTTTGGCTGGTTGTAAATGTGTCAGGAGGCAGCTATAACACTGTAAATCTGCTCTCCACGCGTCATCTGTACAGTTGCTCGCGCGCTTCCTTGTTTCAGGCCAATTGCGGGACGGGCTGCAGCCACGGAGGAGGGGGTGGTCTCCGGTATCCGGTTCTTTCAGTAATCCTGAGCCGGTGGAATTTTAAATCCGTTCCTCCAGCGGGATCTGCTCAGTGGAGATTGTTTACGGGAACTGCTGGACTGCATTGTTCTTTAGAACGCTTAACTGTTGCATTGTAACGTGCGCATAACGCGCGCTGTTGTTTTAATTGATACATTATCGCACTTGCGTTGTTTAGAGCGTTTCTATAGAAACTTCTAAGGATACCTCGCATGTAGAACGTTGAGTGGTTACATTGTATCTCTTGCAGAATGAGCGTTTCGGAACGTTCCACTGTAACAGTGCAGAAGTGAGCAGAGCAGAGCAGCCCACCGGGATCCGGTGTAAATATTCAACAAATGATAGAGGAGGAGCCGGTGCACGATAAAAGGGATGTGAACCGAGAGCAAAGAGCTTTGGACTTGGTTTAAAGCGCGCGCTCACCGTGTTCTCCTCAGTTTGCTGGAAGTCCTGCTGCTCTATTATGAATGAGTGATCTCTCGTAACAGGATTTTGGCATTATCGATCGGATTATGAGTGATCATCCATGCAAAGTGACACGAGATTGACTTAGTTTCAGACCTTCAGAGGGGATTTATTTCGGTTCTTCTCTTCCACCCGTTCGGAAGCATATGCTAAAAGAGTTATTCTGGAAACGCATCTGCGTCCTTTCTGTATAGGATGCACCCAGAAAGCAATGAGAACACTGCAGGAGCAGCCAGCGGGACACCCGGCTCGGAAGAATCGAGCACCGAACCGCAGGCTGGACATACTGAACACCTTGCAGTGGAGCACAAAGAGCAGCAGGAGTACGAGGAACCGGAGCGCAAGCTCGCCCCGGAGGACAGCACGGTGCAGCTGATACAAACCGGCTGCCCCGACAAGCGTCCGGCGACGCCGCCCGGCGCACACCCGGGGCCGGGGTTCGTTCCCCCGGAGGGGGGCTATGGCTGGGTCGTGGTGTTCGCCGCTACGTGGTGCAACGGCTCGATTTTCGGCATCCAGAACTCATTCGGAATTCTGCACATGATGCTGGTGAAAGACCACGAGGAACCGACGGACCAGGCGTCTCAGTTCAAAGTGGGTGAGTGTGTTTCAGTGCTTCACTAAGTGTTGTAAGTGTGAGGTGAAAGGAGATTCCAGGCACGCTTGATCCTGAGAGGCTTAAGGGATCATAACTGGTCTTTAGATCCCCAGAGTCTGGTGACAGCCGCCTGGAGCTGCTCTCTGGACCCGCCACAGACAGAGGGAGACTCCCACTCACGTCACACGCTGACACCTGCTACTGAGAACGCACTAAATTAAAGTTTGTTTACTTATGTCTCCACAAAACATGTATATTTAAAGCTTTTATTTAAACAAAAGTTGAGGACAAGGATGTTTCATATAGCGATCACAGCTGCAGGGCCCTTAAAATATCTTTTCAAATAATAATAATATCAGTTTGTGCCAAGCGATATAATTGCTGTATGAATATAAAGCTTAATTTTCAGCATCAGTATTCCATCAGAAATTCTAATGCTTATTTGCTGCTCCAGAAACATTTATTATTATTATTATACCTTTCTCAGTACATATTTATCATTGTAATATGCTGATTTGGTGTTCTGCTTTTACTGATGCTCAATTTTTAATGGTTCTTTCCATGTTATAAACAATGAATTTTTACTGATTAGTATCTGTCAAAAGCATGATACGTTTGTTTTCAGGTTGGATTTTTTTACTCTCACGTTTGATTACTTTATTGTATACCTGCTAAATAAATTAAAATTTCAAGTAATAATATTAAATTAAAAAAAAAAAATATATATATATATATATATATATTTTTTTTTTAATTTATTTTTATTTTTTTAATATATCACACTTTCCGTAAATATATGAGGCAGCACAACTGTTTTCAACAATGATGAAAATTAGAAATGTTTTTTGAGCAAAAAAATCTGCATATAAGAATGATTTCTGAAGGATCATGTGACACTGAAGACTGGAGTAATGCTGAAAATTCAGCTTTGATCACAGGAATAAATTACATCTTAATATATTGTAGCTAATATATAGGCTAACAGTTATTTTAAATTGCGGTAGTATTCAGTTTAACCGTTTTACTGTATTTTAATTAAATAAATGCAGCATATATATGTCATATATTTTTCAAAAACATGAGAAATGATTTTGAACTTTTGACATACAGTACCAAACCAGCATATAACTGAAAGCACCTAAAACCATCACTCATGATCTCATCAGAAACTGATTGTTGTTAGATTCTGATTATTATTACAAAAAGTTATTCTGGTTGTTGTAAAGCAGCGTCGATTTCACAGTCTAAAGCTTTTTGTTAGCTTTTTCCATTTCTCGCTCCATGCTCACGGCTCCGAGAAATCATCAGTCTATCCACACGTTTCTCATAAACACAGACCAATGGTGCAAACAGTGAAAATTCCTACCACTTGAATCATTTGCATTTTCCAAGTGATTTACTAAATACGGTCCATATGCTGTGCATCAGTGTGATAAAGCAGCAGTCAGATTGTGTAAACCAGACCAAGAGATCCATTCAGTGCTACACGCATCTGTCACGAACCCTTCTGAACCTGACGACCCCCCGAGCTCACTTCTGATCCTGTGCCCGAGCCAAAACAAGGCCGAGTCCACATGCTAATAATCTCGTAAATGTCTTCCAGGCCTCTGGTTGTTGTTCAGGAAATCGCCATCTGTCTTCCACGCTGAGCTCCATTTTACGGCCAGCACGCAGTAAAAGCTCGGTTCGTTTTAAAGCTCAGACTCCCACTTGGCTGTACAACATCACTTTTTGATGTTTACAACTGAATATTAATAAAATCAGGCCCACAGGAGGAGGACAAATTAGTGGTTTGAGGAGAGGACTAATGAGCGTTATGGAGAAAGTGAGCTCGTCAGTTTCTCCCTTGTGTTTTATAAAGTGATACTGTGAAAAATGAAAATACGTGCATGAATTATTTGTGCCAGGGGATATTGTGTGTGTGTGTGTGTGTGTGTGTGTGTGTTCATCTCCGATGCAGTTTTCTGGGTCATTGTATAAAACTGCTGCCTTTTTTCAGTTTGTTATTTTGTGTTAAAAGGAATTTAAGATGAATAAATGACATTAGGAAAGCATTAATACAATGAAAGAAGTATTGATTTATTCTGAAACCATTTTCAATCAGAAAAAAAAAAAAAAATCACAAATAATTATAGGGAAATTCAAGTATTTAATTAAATATGAAGGACAAATACTGATATAGTTTTCTCTAGTAAGTAATGTACTAAATAATCCTTTATTAAATATAAAGATTATTTTATATATTATTTTTAATATATATATTTTAATAATATATAAAAAGTATTTATTATTATATATTATTATTACTGTAATAATTGTATGTATGCATGTGTGTGTTTTAAATAAATAAACTATTTAACTTATCTTATCATAATTATAGGAGGCTGCAATTCACTTTGATATAACAAAATTTTGCACTCAAGGTCATGAAAATAAATGTTTTCTATATTTAATTAATCATAGTTAAAATTCAATTTTAACAGTTAAAAAAACTACAATTGTTTTTTTTAAGATAATACAAACTAAAAAAATACTGTCATGAAGTAAATAAAAAATAGTGACTGGATATTTATTGATATATTTATTATTTTTTAATCACGTTTTTGCACATGTATTAAATACACCTGTTCTCTAGAATGATCTTTTTGATTATAACTGCTAGCATCTTCTATTTCCCAAAGAATATTAACTATAAATATAAACTTTCCTCCATAGACAAGTGTGTTTCACAACGCTGAGGATTTCTAATAAAATTCTCCTTCTCTGTCGCTCTCATTCTGTCTCGTTGTTTAATCTTCTGCGATGGCTGTGATGTGGGTGGGTGTTAGGGATTTGATTGGTTCGTGAGGGGCTCATGGGTAGTGAGTAAGCACACAGAGCTCAAAGGGGCGTGTCCTGCGCCCCCCCCCAGCCCCACTCACATGGTTTGGCCTGTCCCGACACGCACAACACAACAGTTATGTTTAATCTCAATAGGGGATTACAACAGACACTCCCACGCAGAACTTTACTTGCAGGTTAACACAAAAGCAGCTCTGTCTCAGCTGGGGACAAAATAAACTTTGAAACATTTAGTTTGAAACAAGTACTTTTGCAATGGATTACTTGTATTGTTTTAGTTAGATTCAGCAGACCTAATGGAGCTCTGTTGGTTTAACAGTCAATGACAGATAAGTGTTTTTGATGAATAAAAACACTTTTTAAAATCTTCTAAATATATGCCTTATATTTTTGTTAATTATATGCAGTGTTGAAAATATTTTATTGTTTTTGGATTATTTATTTTTTCCTAGTTTTTAGTAACAATTAAATAATTATAATAAAAGTAAAAAAAAAAAAAAGTTTTTTGTTGTTTTTTTTCAATAATTCTCTTCTGCTCATCAAGCCTATATTTATTTGATATTAAAATACAGCTAAAGCAGTAAAATTGCTAAATATTTTTTCCTCTTTTAACTCAAGCTTGACGTTAGTATATGTAAATTATTATATATTATAATTTTGGAGTTTTAGAAATTAATACTTTTATTTTGCAAGGATGCATTAAATTGATTAAAAGTGATGATAAAGACATTTATTTAATACTGCTCACTTGTGTTTAAACATAATAATGATGTTTTTAGAAGTAAATCAGAATATTTGAATGAATTCTAATCATTCTAATAATTTATTAAAGGATCATGTGACTGGATTGTTAAAATTTCAGTATTGTAATCCCATTTTAAAATAGAAAAGTTATTTTATATTCTAAAATATAATGCTATTGTTTTTGTGTTTTGGATCAAATAAATGCAGGATTGGTGAACAGAAGATAATTCTTTTAAAAACATAAAGAATCTCCATCTCTCCATATGTCTTCACACACACACACACACACACACATGTACAGAAGACCGCTGGTAATGTATAGACTCAGATCATGTTACCTGTATGTATATCTGGAGCACATGAACTCACATGCTCTCAGCTGTGTTTCCGCTCGCATCACATTCTTGTTTAGAAAGAGTTTTCTTTTCACAGCACAGCTCAGGTCTTGTAAAAAAATGTATCTCAAAAGCATGGTTTAAAAGAAAAAGTGACTTATCTGTCATCCCAAGTCAAGGTTTTCACCTCACGTTAGTTTGAGAAGGTTAGATTTTTTGACACTAGTGTGGATAAATGACTTTCATCAGCTTTAAGGGGAAAAAAGCATTGTGGATGTTTTGCTGTCTTGTTAGAATGAGATGAGCACACATGAAACGGATCAACTGTGAATGTTTACTTGCTGTACAATTTAGTTTTTGATCATTTAATCAATCAGTTAGTCAGTAGTACCTAAGAGAAAGTAAACTCTTTTCAGTGATGCCCTTCCAGACTCTGTCTATGAAGCAAAGCAAAGTAGCAAAGGTTGTTATTACCAGGCAACTTGCATCCAGGGTTAAACACAAGTATGACTACTGATCTCTGTGAAAGGCAGGTGAAATGAGTTGAAGGACTGAGAACAGTAGACAAGTGTTGGTGAAATGTGGCTGTCTGGCATGTAACTGATAGTTTTCGAGCGCTGCTCAACACTAGTGTATCCAGGACCCAGAGACAGTCAGTCTGTGAATATGCTGGACTGATGCCTTGATTAGCTGTAAAGCATCACTAGAGCAAGTTCATCCATTGTTTATATACACTTACTTACTTTAAGCAACTAGAAGCATATTTAGAGCTGAATATTTTAACTCCACCAGTTTAAATCTTAGTGTACATTTTAGGACATAACTTATAAACCTATGAGCCTATTTTTGTTCTCTGATTTATATTTTCTTTCAACCAACCCTTTATTTGACAGCAAACAAGTCTTAAATCATCTTCAAATCATGCTGGTCAGACGTTATTCAAATCCTTTTGATACACCAAAGCATTTATAACTAAATTATTTTAAAGCAATAAGGACTCATTTTGCCGTTTTTTTGACATAAAACTTTTGTTTTGTAACTTTACAAAGTGAAATTTCTTTGCACGTCATAGGTGTGTTTTAATGCAGACTTGCTGTGTACAGTAGTTTATTAGTCAATAATATTGTGCAACAAGTTATTTGCAAATCAAAACACAGGCAAATACTTTCAAGCAATGTTATTTTAGTATATATAGTTGTTGTTATTATTAAATCAAATATGCTTTCTTTTGATTTTTGTGTTTTTTTTTATTTATTTTAACGCCTATGTTTTTTTATATTCATTTTTATTTTAGTTTTCGTACATCAGGGCTAAACAAGCCGTATGAGAAATATTATCTGAACTTTTTAAAATTTTTATTTAATAAATAATTTTTAATCTAAATCATAATGACAATTGTGCAAAAAGTTTGTTTATTATTATTATTATTATTATTATTTATTTTATTTTTTGTAATAATTAATATTTTTTTTTTATTTTAGTTTCATTTAACTATTATACACCCGGTGAGAAAAAATACTTATGATCTTGTAAAGAATATTACATTATTAATTTTGCTCGAAAAATGAATATGTTAAATATTGCCCTGCTAGAACATATTCCGTTTATTAATATAAAGCATCTGAGTCCCGTTCAAATCCAGCAACTAGATTAGCAACCCGTCTCTTTTTCCTCATGGTCATGTTGCATTCACACAATACCCCCCCCCCCCCGCACATGAAGAGTGCCAGGATG
>JAUCMT010000026.1:4409476-4427930 GCA_032357475.1 Enteromius thamalakanensis | reverse complement strand
ACATGGACATCTTGGATGACATGGTGGTGAGTAAATTATCAGCAAAAGTTTTTTTGAAAGTGAACTTCTCCTTTAATCCATTAAAAAAAAAAATCATTAAATTATATAGGCCTACATAAAAAAACAAGTTCAATGAGTTTTCATGTTTTTGTTATAGACTATTTAGATACTCCAGCATCAAGCAATAGGCTATTCATAAGCAGGTGTATTTTTTTGTATTAATTGCATTTTATTAGATTGTATTGATTGTATTGAAAGATACTGTCTACATTTACAAAATGTTACAGATAATTAGAATTTCCATCAGCTATATCGGTAAAAAAGCACTAAATATTTTTTCATAAAAACTCCTGGGATGGAAACCTGGCTGCCTCACTCGTGAGAAGGCAAGTTCTTTATAAGCTGATGTTAAAGATAAAGTCATGTGAGTGTGCGTATGCTTATGTGTGCACGGCATCTCTGAGGAGAGAGAGCAGGAGAGCTTTGCGTACATAAGAAAAACTTTTTTTGTGGCATGGAAATGAGCTCATATTGCTTCCTATATTTATTTGTTTGGCCAGTGTCGCTGTGGTTTTTGGTTATTTTGCTGTTCTAAACATGTGTGTAAATATATATAGATAATAACTTTGAAATAATAGAAACCATTTGGCAAAGTGACATTGAACTGTGCGGTTCCTTGAAAATAGAACGTTCATCAGCCGCTCAGATTCAAGCATTCAATGGCCCCATAGTATAAATATGCATAATACACAGTACACACATATAATACTGTATTATTAATACAAAAACCTACTTAGGATACGCAATTCTATATAATTCAATACAACCATACCTTTTCACTGTCTGTGCCCTGCTCTTTTACACTGGACCATTTGTGACCATCACTGCTAATAGAGACGGTAAACTCGGTGACGGTCATTGGTGTCAGGACAGATCGGGCCCCTTGTGTGACCACCCCGGTCACTCTCTTCACAGAGAGAAAATCCACCTGTATCCACTCATGAGGGTTATTAGTCTGCAGAACCACAGAAGAAGAGAGTGGAGACAGAAAGAGACCAGTTTTACACTTTTTTATAGTAATGAAAAATGTTATGTTCACACCAACAAATGGATTTTTTTAACAGCATCCTCATGCCTTATAATTTGGAAGCGCATTGTTTATAATGTGACACTTAAGAAGCATTTTTACACCTTTAAGAAGCAAGGATTTCTGCAGGTATAAATTGAAGAATAGAGCTCTGCTCTAAATCCACCTGACTGACAGCGCTTGGCTCTCTCTGCAGCTCAAATAGGAAGCAGAAAGAGTGATAATCTAAAAACCTCACTTTCACACAGACAGACAGGATAGAGGAAACTCTCACAATGGGCTTGTAAAACACACATGGTGTAGAAAGAAAATCACTTTCACTCTCTCTAAAAACAACATGCAGTGATCGAAGACAGACAGATAGATGGACAGATACCTTGGGTCTCCAAGCGTTTGCTCGTCCCTCCTGGTGAAGTCTGGCGAGGTCAGGACTCCAGGACAGTAACCACTTGTTTAAGAATGAGGAGGCGCTGATACTGCTGCTGGAAATTAACCTGTTCTCCATTCCCAGCGGCATAGAACAACCTGAAAACACACGCTCTTATCTGTTTGAACAACTTTCCATTTTTATTTCATTTTTTTTATTAAAGCTTTAATCTGTGTATTTTGTTATTTATTCATTCATTAATTTTTACACTGTTTTTCTCTAAATACATATATCACCATAAAGCCAGATAGCTTGCTACTCATTTCATGTGCAAAAAGGATAGCCGACACTAAATAATGCATGTACTGTAAGTTTTAAAGGACAAATGTAGTTTAGTTTTGTTTTGGCATATTATATTTTAGTTATAAATCTAAATGGGAAGTATCACCTTGCCAAACATTAAGATGCATAATAAGTAGCTAAAATAAGTGAAATAAGATAAAAGATCAAATAATTGATAACACTTCAGCATAGGGGCCAATTCTCACTATTACCTGTTTCTTTATTAACTTAACTATAATTAATATGTTGGCTGTTTATTTATACTCATTAAAAGCACATTCTGACCCTATTCTACATCACTAATCGTACCCAATACCGAAACTTAACAACTACCCTATTAATTATTAATAAACTCCAAATTAGTAGTTTATTTTTTTTTGCAAATCTTTTGCTCTCAAGCCTTGATTTGATCAAATATACAGAAAAACTGTTATATTGCACGGTAGTAATGATACTACAATTTAAAATGTTTTTTTTTAATATACTGAATTTTGAACATTGCTCCAGTCTAATATGCCTATGCTTCTAATATGCTTCTAATTTATTATCAATTTTGGAAACGGTTGCGCTGTTTATTTAATTTTATTGATGAATAAAGAATACGGTACCATTAAAAAAAATTGGGTCAGTATCTTTTCTAATTTTGAAATAAATTAATCCTTTTATTCAAGAAGGATGTGTTAAATTAATAAAGAGTAATTGCTTTTTACTTGACTTATATTGTTGGAAAAGGTTTCTTTTTTCAATAAACACTGTTCATAAGTTTTTATTCATCAATAAATCCTAAAAAAGCATCACTGATTCCCTCTGAAAAATCCCAAAGTGTAATTTTTAAAATGTGTTTGCATGCATGGGAGCCTATGATCAATCTACGTTTATATTTATGTTTATTATACTGTTTGATACAGTTATATACATTTCCATAAATTTACAATTAATTCCCATAAGTTCCCCAAAATTCAAAATTTCAAATTTGGAATATTTCCAGAAGTTTCCAGAAATGTACCTGAAAATTTCCGTCCCTTTAAAAAACAAAAACATCAGATACTTTGAAATCGCTGTGTACTGATGACTGTGGCATACAAAGGCACAGAAGAAATGTGGTTTGCAAAGACGTTCTGAGTCTTGTGATTTGAAGAGTGCTGATGCAGTGTTTAGATTTCTTATCTTTACCGTCTTTATCTTTTTCGTCAGAAAGTGTTGTAATCAATCGGTGTGTGTTAACTCACTATTAAGGTCACATCCCAGCAGCTCAACCCTCAGCGTGGGCTGTTTCTGAAAGGTCAGTGGGTGAATTCGGATGTAGCGGCCCACAATGGGTGGAGAAAACAAATTCTCCTTTACTCTGGAACCGTCCATGTTTCCATTAAAGGTCTGATGACAATTCATTAAGAAAATAGATGTGAATAATACAGAAACTATGAAAGATACAAAAATGATCACATTTTTTTGAAACTGAAGCCAATCACTTCATGGATTACAGTCATTAAAATGTAATTTACTGTATAACACGGAATAATAACATAATCTGTAGAAATCTGTCACTGTATCAGAATTGTACTGATTATTTTAAGTAAAAGTATTGTCATATAATATACAGCAATTTTAAGATCTTAACAGCAACCAGTAAAAATAGGTTTGGTTAAATTTAAAAAGCTGTTAAAGAAATAAATAACATAATGCAATGACAGTACTAATAATACAATTATTATTAAAACTATTTTTTTTAAAGTATTTTAAAATATTTCAATTTTTTTTTTAATATTTACTAGAAAAATGTTTCTGCTAGAATGTTTTCAGCAGAAACATGTAAATAATACAAAGTATTTCTTCTTAAAGAAAAAATTATATATATATATATACTGGATTATTATTATTATTATTATAAAAAATCTAAATAATTGTATTAAATTGTACTGTTAAATTGCATTTTCAAAAGATAAAGTGGTAAAAAAAATGTAATTATGCTAACACTAAATAACAGTGAAAGAAATATTTACTAACGTTATAAGAGAACTTGGAAAATATAAAATGCTTCAGAAAACACACAGCATGGCCCCTTTAAATCAGTTCAGTTTTGAGAAATTCAGATACTGACCGTACTGTTTCCTCTGTAGGTAGTCCAGTTTTCCTGGTCAGTGCTGTAACTGATGGTGTATAAGATAGTAAAATACTCGCTCAATCCCATCGAGGTCTTTGCACCCTGAGTCTGAATGCCTTGAAGAAGCATGGGCCTCATCAGATCCACCTAACACAACACACCGAGTAACACAGACAGTAGATAAGGACAGTTATCTCATTCTGTTTTTTTAACAATGAATTTGTGCCTATTTACTAAAAAATGTAAACAATGAAATTGCAAGTTGCACCTTGCTCAAAATAACATCCACAACAACATTTTTTATTACTTTATAAATGCCCAGATCTCTTTAGGAAACGCCACCATCATATGTACCCTGCTAAAAATAGTGAATTGTTTTATATCCCACACATTTTCTTGGTTCGAGGCACTGTTGAAGCAAAGGTTACATGAAATCTACTGTGCAAACCTATTTATAGCGTTTAAAAAAATTTCTCAATTTGTCTTGCTGACAGTGTAATATAATGTGTCTTGACGATTTGGCTGCAAAGGGTCACTATTGTCTGTGACACATTGTGAGATATGAGCCACAAATAAATCAGAATTTATTTTTAACTTTATATATGAGCAATCACGGTAAGCATTTAACACAGTCCCTTAGAAATGAGCTGAAGATTCCTTTTACCTGGAGCCAGGAGTCTTTCCTGCTGCCCATCCAGGCATTAATAGAGCCAGATAGCTCAAGTCTGGCTAAACTTGGCTTCCAGCCACCTGAAAGAAAAATAGGATTTCAACAATTCAATAAATGTGAAAATATTTTATTTAAAACGCTAGATATAGTGGTCAAAGTCAAAAGAGCCCTATGGATTCTCTATGGGATTTGCACCAATTTTATCAATGCATTATTTTAGTTAACTAAAACAACATTTTTTTTTCATTATTAGAAATAAAAAATAAAACACAAAATGACTAAATACAACCCAAAAAAAATATTTTTTACAAAGTAAAAACAAAATGTAATTTTTAAAAATTTTTTGCTATTGCAATTCAGCATATTAGAATGATTTCTGAAGAATTATGTGACACTGAATTAATGAATTTTAATTAATAAATACATTTAATAATTAAACACAATTACAACAACTTTAATAGAATATCAGTGGTGCTACAAATATACTCTGTTTCTTACCAGAGTGGTCAGAGGCAGTTATTTGTTTGTTTTCGATCCATCCCGACTGCATTCCCAAGGGCTGAATGCATCCTGTTAAAAGAGATGAGTCAGTTTCAGTTCTCTAACTATTAGTAACTCAAAACATGACATGCAGAAACAGGATGCCAAGAAAGATCCATGAGAGTCTTACGAGGTTTGTAGACTAGCAGCTTGGCCCTCATGCCTGCCATCTGATGTTCTCCTATAGTGCACTCGATTAACCAGGTGCCTACGATAGCTGGCCTCGTTTCCACCGTCCCAAAAACTCCTGCCAAATGAGAGAGATATTCTCGTTATACAATGCCGACCAAACGTTTGGAATAATTAAGATTTTTCAATGATTTGTTAGTTAAAATGTAATTGTCTCCCCTTTTCATGTCTAATATTGACAGTGTTTACTAGAATGTTTACAGATATTGTTATTTGTCAAAATAATAGAAATAGTTTTTAAATATTATCACTTATTATCATTCTTGATTGTGTAAGGCAACATGTTACCTTGCACAAACATAATAATGCTACAGTGTTGTTTAAAAGATCTGTAATATTGCTGTGGAAATAATCAAGATTTGGGGGGTTTTCATTGGATTAGAATTATGTTACATTATGGTACCCAGTATTTGAGGATGCTTGTTATTGCATTCATAGAGCAAGCCTGTACACTGAAGTTACTGCCATATTCTGTGCAAATCAAATAAGAAAAAGGTGGATTATTTTACATAAGATATTCATTTTAATTAAATGTTGTTGTTGTGCGGTTTCCGTTCATCAAAGAATCCTGACAAAATATATCATAAAATATTAAACAGCATAAAATGTTTCCAACATTAATAATAAAAATCATTATTAATAATCAAGCACCAATAATAGTTAAGTAGAAAATCAGCAGAATGATTTCTAAAGGATCACATGACTGGAGTAATAATGCTAAAGAAATTAGCTTTGTATCACTGAAATACATTTTATTCAAATAGAATGATTATTTTAAATTATAATAATATTGTACATTATTCAAGTTTTTACTGTATTCATCAAAAAAGGAAAGAGGCTCCTTCCAAAAAAAAAAAATATATATATATATATAAATAAATGTCTTTAATTAACATTATATAACATTAGTTTACAATGTTAACATCAACAAATAATGAACAATACTTTACAATACAATACAACATTTATTAATCTTAGTCAATACACTGTGAGCAAACAAACTAACAAGCAATTATTGTATTTTTTTGAACTAATGTTAACAAAGATGAATAAATACTGCAATAAATGTATTTTATGTGTACTGTATATTTATATATAAGGCACCAGGTGAGGGATTTGTGTATAAATTACCAGGATAGAGATTGAAAACTCCCATGCGATGTTCCTGATCTTTTCCGACTCCGAACGGCAGTCCGTGGAAGTGTACGGCGTGAAACTCGCCTTGACTCCCGAGGTTCAGGAGGTGCCAGCGAGCCGTCCGGTACTGTTCAACTATCAGGCCAGGAAGCGTCTCTGACACATAGCCGTTAATCGCTACAAGCATCCAGAAATACAACATTAATTATGGCTACCATTACATTTCCCAACAAGCCAAGGTCATAGGTTCAATTGCCAGGGAGTGCGTGAACTAAAAAAAATGCGTACCTTGAATGCATTGTAAGTTGTTGTGCATAAAATCTAAATATAGTTGTGTTGCTCTGAGTCAACGAATAGTTTATATTTAGAAAAAGTTTGTTTGGAACATTGGCAATTGGATAATTAGTTCAGCATGTTACATTATACAGGTACATTCTGTTTCTTCTACTGAGGAAAAGTAATAGAAAAGTGTTTGCATGTGTGATTTAACCACCAAATTACATAAGAAACACAATAACAGGCACAAACACTCACGCTCATGAGTTATTAGCGTTGTCATAGAAACTAAAAACATAGAAAGGTCAGAGTGGTAGTCTCATAAGAGATGAATGCAGTGTTAATCACAGATTCTGAAAATGTACCTGCAAACGTGTTGCTGGTCTCGAACCACGGGTCATCTGCTCTGGCCTGGCAGGGAGGGAGGCAAAACTTTCTGGTGTTGTAGTCAAGGTACCAGCTCTTTCTTTCATCAAAGGTGGTGAAGAGAAGGAAGAAATCTGTCACGTCTGGCTGAAGCAAGGTGCGTGGATGAAGGGTACCAGGACGACATATCAGCACTGGACCGATTAGACCAGAGTTTATGTCCTTCTCCTGATGAATGTAAGAGGAAACAGAAGTTATTTATTAATGGCGGGCACTTGTGCAGTGTGTAAAGTGTACAGTTTTTGTGCTTCGTCTGATTTGGATTCATGTGTTGGACACTGAAATACCATGTTGACGGTGGAGTAGTAGGCCCCAGCCTTGCAGTCAAACTCTGCCGCTGAGGGCCCTTGTCGTTTGGAGACTCTCCAGCTGTAAACCCTCTCCTCGCCTGGAGGAACTGGATCACCTGGTACTTCCTCGTCCTTGCTGCCTTCTGGACCCGTTCCAGGGCTAAAACTTCCCTGCGTCTTGTCGTACACCCCATGCAAGTGGAAAGAGTACGGTCTGGATGCCAGGTTCTTGAAAACCACCTTGCGGGAAAAGAAATGCAGATGCTTTTATACAAGGATAGTAATAAATAGAGCAGTTCATCACAGAGCCAATAGTATCTGCAGTATGCAATGCCACATTTAGTAGAAAGATACGAGATAAGAGATAGGAGGTTACAACCAGCTTGAACCCTTTGCAATCTGTGTGGAAAAATATTTCATCTCAACTTGAATTTCTATTAAAAAAGACTGGATTTTGCTGGATTCCTTTTAACAGTTCCTGTAAATGAAGAAACTTACAGTAAGAACATTATTGACTTCTGCCTTTAACACAGGACCCATAATGCCTAGGTGTTTGTCCAGTTCTCCTCGTTGGATGGGATGCTTGAAATCTCTGTCCTGATAGGCTCTGAAAACCACTTTTTTATAGGCTGGGAAATATTTTCTCATTCCCCTCCGCATCTCCCTGTGAGCACATGAAAGTACAATTGAACAAGACCTTAAGGCTGGTTTTAGGCTTAATTTGTAAAGCAATAATTAAATCACATCTAAAAAAAAAAGCATTTACAAAACTATTTACAAACATCTAAATAGATTTGATTCAATAGGACATCACCAAAAATGAGATAAAATGTGTATCATATACTTTTGGTGCTAACGTTAAAATGATGCAATTCCTTACTATTGCAACTGAATTCTATTTTGCCGTTTACAACTCAGTGATTTGTTTGATTTGTATGTTCGGTATTGGTATCTCAGGGATTGTGCTGTAAGGTGTCCTTGATTGAACTGAAAGGCACTTATAAATTAAAAGGTATTATTATTATTTAACATTTGAAACATTATAAATTCTTTAGAATAGTCCACTAAAATGACCAAAAATATATTTGTGGCATATCAGAATGTCTTGTTACCTTGGTTTGATGAGTTGAGCTGGTTTATTGATCCCATAATCCCACATGATTTCCTCTGCTGCGATATAGTAACTTCTAAACCTCGATTCTGTGGACCTAACGCCGACATTATCTTCAACATGATGCTCCAAACCGAGAACGCTTCCTTCATCGCCGTAATCATCGTAGTCACTTGTCTGTGATTTCCTCCCATGGGTCTGGTTATCTGATGAATTTGACACTGGCTCCAAAACCAAGTCCAAATCTGCTCGGAACTTTGTATCTTTGTGTTTGTAGCTTTGAAGATTCAAACTTTCCTCCATCTTGTCCTGCTTCAGACCAGAACTTCCAGAGTCTTCCAGAACTTCGTTGTTGCTCTGGACTTTCACATCGCCTTTGTTTATTTTGTCTTTGCTGAGACTCCACAGCTCCCTCCGATTCCTCGCTTTCTCTGATTTCTGCTCCACGGAGCCGTTTAGAAGCGGGTACAGGTTTTCTTCTTTAAAAAGGAATTTCCGAAAGAGGTCATTTGTTGGATGTTTTTTATTGTCATCATCTTTATTCAACCGTATTTTTGCAATGTTCATAGTTTGATGTATTTCTGCTGTATTTGATATGACTGTAGGATCAATCACGTTTGGCGTTCTTCTGTAAGGCTTGGATTCATGGAGGGCCCTTTTTTTACGCTCCAGTGAATTTCCGCTCATCTCCCCGTCCAGTTGATCCAAAATATCCTGTGGAATACCGCCCTGTGATAAGGCATCCAAATCTTTTTCCCGCTTTACGGGAATATATCTTATCTCACAAACACGAGTTCTGTTTTGTCTCTCAGTGTCTGAGCTCATGTTTTCTTCCCGAGTCGCGGAGTCTGAGAGAGTTTTGTTTCGGCACACGCGAACGGCGATAGTGTGGTTCTTTCCCATTGTGCCTCGGGGAATCGGGAAATTCTGTTCAATGAATTCATTAAATTCATCATCGTAGTCTTCACTGTCCACCACAGGTAGGACTCTTTCACAGTTAACAACCGTGTAGCGAACACTCATGCCTCGCTGTTTCAGAGACGGGTCAAATGCGCTTACCTCCCATTCACCTGCAAAGTTTAAATATTAAACAAATGGTATCAAAACTGGTTCCTGATTTAATTATGAATGACTTTATATATTTTTATCTTCATAATTCAATTCAACTCTAAACAAGAACTATTACAGCAAATAATTTTATATTAAATTATATTTTATTTTAATGCTTATTTTATTAACCATTATTTTTTATTTTATTTTCAGCTTTATTTAATGATAACGCTTTATGCTCCAGACTCTCACCTAGCATCTCCACTTCAGTGGTGACTGTGTCTCCAGTCATTGGGAAGAGCGTGAGGACAGTGCCATATGTTTTATCCCTCTCAAACGTGTTTCCTGTGAAGTAGACTGACAGGAAGTTGTTTTGTATGCCAATGCTCGCCACATGCCAGAGTATGACATCGCCAACACACATCCTGAATTGGAGGTGGTTGAACATGAACCCGTTAACAGCTGAAACACAGACAGAAAGTTTCAATAAACTAAATACAAATACCCAAAGCAAACCTAGATTATTCAATAATTCACATCCATAAAAATCAACACCCACTGTGCATGACGTTTGAATGGTAGAAATCTGGATCGGTGCGGTCAATCTTAGTTGGGTCTTCACTGTTCTTTTTAATGTTCTCCTCAAAGTACCAGCTTATGTTTTCATCAAACACAGTGAACAAGAGCTTCTTCTCTTTGTCTGAAGTTAACTGTGAAAACATATTTATAATTTCCATCAAAATCAGTGGAAAAGAGGAAAAACATGCCTATACCTACATTTTTGCATAAATCTATAACTATGCATGCAATTCACTGCAGCTTCCCTATGAAGTGTATACTAGAGGAAGTAAAACACCTATAAGCGTTTTTCTTTTTCATGCAAATTATGATTAAAGGGCAGATTATTTAGTAATAAAGATGTATACAGTGATTTATACTAGTACTGACCTCAAACACTTTTACCATATTAATTCATTTGTAAATTAATACATTGTCATGTTTATATGGCATAACTAGCTCTATATGTGTGACTTGTCTGTTATTGTAAGCTTGCTCAGTAGTGTACCCGGTACAGCAAGTTACGTCAAAAGAGCTCAAAGATTTGAAGCAGCAAGCTAAGATATGTTTTTGTTCTCACTGCTGCATTTAACATTAGGTTTTCGCACTATGTACTAGAAAGTTTGTAAGTGTCGGGACAGGTGCCATTTTTGCAGAATTGTCGTTACAGGCACATTTTTTTTAAAGTAGTTAAACATCTACATCAGAGTCTCTTCTCACCACTCTGCCTTTTTTGTCCAGGGATTGGGATTTGCAGATAATAAGGGGTCCCACTAGCCCAGACGCCACGTCCCGGACGGGATCCACCATACTCTGGTATAAGCGCGTGAGGCATCGTGGGTCAGATTCTGTGGGTCCATCTTCAGCTGTCAGTTTCCAGAGGTATGTCATTATCTCACCTGGGGGAACGGCCAAAGTACGAAGGTCCACCGGTTTGTCTTCAACCCACAAAGAATGAAAATGATATTAATTCATTAAAAGTTAGTTTGCATCCAGCTGACTAGAAGAAAATTATACCAGGGTTATTAAGACTAAAATCACTTTTTAAAAATATCTAAAATAAAATAAATGTTAAATGAAATAAAGGAATGTAAACCTCTTTTTAAGGTAATTATCAGGGCAGTGTTTCTCATTTTTTGTATACAATGAATTACTAAAGTTACTAAAACTGATTTTTTTTAAGAATCTTTTAGAAAAAAAAAAAGATTAAAAAAAATCCCCAACAAAATACAACTAAATACTAATAAATATTACAAACTTTCTAATAAGTATTACACCCATTGTTGTTTTCTAATTGTTAGGTAACGCACTAACTGTGTGATCTGATGGGACGTATTGTAAAGTGTGGCCTATATATTTGTATAATGACACTAAACTACGTAACGATCTGTTGTCTCTGGCAAATGGTTTTACATTTATGCATTTAGCTTTTAAAGAGTTGTACCTAGCTGTGCTGCTGCGGTGTGTGTGTGTGTGTGTGTGTGTGTGTGTGTGTGTGTATAAAAACCTGAAAATGTACTACGTACCCTTGTTTGTGTTCTTCAAAGGCTGAACACTGGTCAGGCCATTTGGATTAAGGTTGAAGGGTCGACTGGCCATATTTTTAAAAACAATCTGTTAAGATATATATAAAAAGAAGTGAATTTCAGAAATTAATAAAACTCTTACTCGTATGGACTAACTTTATGATACATTTACATCTTAAAGCTTTAGTACTTTTGACTGAAATGGAAAAGATCAAACAGTCTTTCTCTGTTTCACGAAAGAACTGAATGTACACAAGCACGAATAACAGAAGTTTTGTGTAAACTTTTCCTTTAAAACCACATTCCCTACCTGAAATTTGTCTCCCACTTCCCCTCTGAGCTCTGGGCCTATCAGCATTTTGCCGGTGGTTTTCTTAGTGAAGGTGTTGTCCGTGTACTCCACGAAAGCCACCTTCTTATAAACACCACCCAAGCGCTGAGGACCTTTTCTGAACCACTCAGATCCTGCCGCTGATGACGGCGAAGCCCTGAACCAAGAAAATCAACATTATTTTCAGTCGGTTTGACATCATCTCATCATTCATCTCTGAGTCCTACCGGTCGCCGGTTTGAGACGAATAGTCCCAGTCCATCTCCTCTGCAGCGATGTAATGAACCCACACTTTAGGTCTTCCCTTGGCGCTCGACCGAAGAACTGATACTGGGCCTCCTTGCTTGAACACAATGGAGAACATGTTGTCTTCATCCTCCTCATCATCATCATCACGTATGACATTTCGTTTGTCCGGAAGCGGAGCTATCACCGGGTCAGGACAGCTGTCAACAGTGAAGAACGCGCTCATACCCGCTGGAGAAGAGTTCAGTAGAACATTAGTCATTTACGTTCTTATTCAGTTACATTATTAAACCAAACATCACCTTATACTGCTTGCAAATTCATTTAGACCATCAAAGTACCCAGCACATTTCTCTCAGGTCATCCTGATCCAGATCCATCCCCTTATTAAACAAACAACAACCTCTTGTCCTACAAATGCCTGTATGATCGCCAGTCAAGCTGTGTTGTTGCAGATTTTGCTTCATTTTACCTTAAATGCTTGATTTAAAAAGATCTATAACTTAAATAGTCACAAATATGATCATTCGCCATCTTTTTGTGCAACTTTAATATATTTATATAAAATGTCATTTATCCTGTGATGCATATAAAAAATTGTTTGCATCATTAATCCAGTGATCTAGAAATCCTTCTAATATACTAATTTCCTGCTCAAGAAACATTCTTATTATTATCAATGTTAAAAAAATATAAGCTGATTCATATGGATTATTTGATGAACAATGCCTTTATTTTATCATAAATCCACGGTTTTCCCGCTAAATTGGGTTGCATTACATGTCTACTGGTTTGAAGTGACCTGAATAACATTATATTAAGCCCCTGGAAATCGACTTTTATTAGGGGAACCATTCCAACAACGTGTATTGGGCAGTTTTTACTGAACCCCGGTAAGTCGGCCTACTGGCGATATTGTTATTTTGACAGTACAAATATAAAAAGTGTACCTGTCTGATGAGAGTGGATCTTGCAAGAGATCAGAAACTTTCCGGCAGCAGATGGGTTCATCAGGCCTGTAGTGAAGGTCATGGGCGTCATCTCTACAGTTACCCGCTTGTGGTCGAACACCTTTAGCGTGTGTCCTTCAAACTGGATGCTGTGGATTACTGGGGTTGAGCCAAGACCAATGAGATGCCAGGACACCACTGGACTCTTCTGGCACACAGTGAGACCTAATGAAACAATTACAGAATACATTTGAGAATTACACCTGTAAAGAACCCGGTCCGCACCAGTATGACAAAAAAGAAATAAGGAAATAATAATGTACCAAATTAAAAAAAACAACAAACAACAACTAGCATTTCTAGGAATTAGAACTTTTTTTATTTTTTATTAAATAGTCTCTTATGCCTTGCTGCATCTATTTGATCAAAACTATATATTACAGTAATATTGTGAAAATATCTGTTTCCTATTTGAATATATTTTCAAAGTGTAAATATTTCCTGTGATGCAAAACTAAATACTCAACATCATTACTTAAAAACAATTCAGCAATGACACATAACATGTTCATAGTTTCAGCAAAAATATTGAGCAGCACAACTGTTTTCAACATTGACATTGATCAGAAATGCTTCTTGAGCAGCAAATATTAGAATGCTTTCTGAAGGATCATGTGGCACTGAAAATTGCAGCATCGAAGGAATACATTACATTTTAAACATACTCAGTTATTATAAAATGGAGTAATATTAATTTCCTTTACTGTATTTTTTATTAAATAAATGCAGCATTGGTGAGCAGAACCAGAACGTTGTGTGTTTAGATAATGCATAAAGAAATGTAAACTTTTTAGTACCATTAATACATTTTTGCATTGATATATGGCATTTTCATTCCACTGAAACATAATTCTACTCTAAAATATATTATCACTGTAAAGTGAAAAATCACATTCTCAACACTGCAATAATCATTTCTCAGCAGCTGATTAGTGGTACCTGGTAATGTTGAGTTGATGTATCCATTGACAGTGTGGTACTGGGTTGGAGTGGATGTTTTCTTTAGTTTGTCTGCTCGGCCAATTTCATGGTACCAACTTTTACTCTCATCAAAGACAGCAAAAAGCAAAATGAACTCTGGAACCTTCCGCTGTCTCTCCTCATTCAGAGCCTCTGAGGGATGACCAATCATTAAGGACATGTCAAATATACACCAGCATTCTCTAAGGTTCAATATTTGTTATTTATTTGAAACTTAATATATTCAGCAAATCCTGAAAGAGAAGCAACAGTCAGACCTGTTTTACAGATCAGCAGAGTCCCGACGAGTCCGCTGTTGAAGTCTCGGATGATGTCCACCTGCGATGAGTAAATGTAGGTGAGACAGTCTGGATCTGATGTGGTTGGCCCAGAGTTGGGGGAAATGTCCCACACGTACTTGTAGTAACCACCAGGAGGCACTGCATCATCTGCTCGCTCCTGCACAGAGCTGGAGTCCTCGTACCCTGCGCCTGCCGTTGGAAAGCAGAAGGATGTTGAGGTTTATCTTTACACATTATGGGTTTTCAAACCCATCAGGATATTGCTGTATATCTCACGATTTTGCTTTCGTTTCGCTGGGTAAGCCCAAGCTTACTATATGCTGCTTTATATGGTAAACCGCATGTATTTTATGCATTTTATTATTATCTCCAGTGTTACAAAACACATTTCTGAAGTCCAGCGGGTCTGTAATGATGCTGCGAGGTAATTCTACACCAATTTGTCTAGTTGGACAGTCTGGAATTCAATTATATACATTTTAGAAGGGGCTTTTCGCAGCCATGTGAAAAACTATGCTTGTTCCCCAAACCGTTTCATTTAGCAATTCTCAAAAGAACCACTTTAAGAATAAGCTAAAGAAATGTTTGTGCAATTTTTGTGCAATAAAGGTTCTTTATGAAACCATCAATTCTAGTAAATAACTTTGAAATCAAATACCTTCTGATTGTTTCCAGTACTGAATGCCGATGGGAGAAATACTGAAAGATTGTGATGCAAAGTTTTTGAAGTGCACCACAACCCTGTCGTTCACCACTGTTCTGATAGTCGGGCCTTGAATACCTGAAACAGATCATTAAATATTCCATCCATTCTAAACTTCTTAATGTTTTTTTCCTAAGAAGCAGAGATTTCTACGTTTATACTGACCAGCCCATGGAGGTTTTGACTTAGGTGTTGTAAAAGTGGAATCAGTGTATTCTATATATACAGCCTTGTTGTATTTCTGAACACCAGATGCAAATTTCCTGTAAGGAATAATTATGCTGTTAATAGACATATTTGAGTGCAAAGCAACATGATATGAAAAGAAAATGTATTCATCCTCAAACCATTCACGATAGAGATATTTAATCATCAGGACAGATTTGGAGAAATGTAGCATTTTATCACTTGTTCTTTAATGGATTATTTGCCGTGAATGGGTGCCGTCAGAATGAGAGTCCAAACTTTTGTGGATTATTGATACTTTGCATTAATTAATACAATTTGGTGATTGGAAGTTAAAAACATTGTGTTGGATTCTAACAAACACACAACTTTTCACTTTATTCACATTATTCGATTGACTGCAGATTATCATGATGTATTGATCAGCTGTTTGGACTCTCATTCTGACGGCACCCATTCACTACAGAGGGTCCATTAGTGTGGTAACGCTAAATTTTTGGGTGAACTATTAAATTTAAATAATGATACCAGAGAACGGATTAAAATTTTTAGTACCAACAAGGTTGCAAGAAATATGCATATTCAGCAAATGATCTTTAATGGGTGCGAGCTGTTATCACGCTCTGTTCTAAAAACACCAAATCAAAGCATGTTTGTTCTGACCATATATTCACTATCCATGGTCTGTAAATCACTACAAGACCATATATATAATAACAGGCAGGTTCATGATCACTAAACAAATCATACAGACTATGAATGACATTGCCCGCATGTAAAGGCAGAATTTGCTCACATTTGTTATGCTCTGTTTAGCAACTGTGAAGCATAATTGAAATTTGGACAGCCTTCAAAGCTTTTGCCTTTTGAGTCAACTATAGCCAACTATCAAGAAGATCAAACACTTTCTCAAAGCTGTTTCCAACTGATGACATCCAGTTTACTTAACTCTCATTTACTGTTTGAACACAGTGAGTGGCGTATTGAGAACACTGTAGCGAAATTTGTGTAATAAAACACATAAAAGGTGTATAATTATTCTTTTTTTTGGTAGCAGTAATTGAAAAGCATGTTTTTCTGTATGCATAATAACAAAAGGGCCCACCTCTGGTTTGCAGAAGGATCTGTTGTGTCTGTAAACACATATTCCCACTTAGTTTCCACTGCTGCGATGAAGAACTCCAAAGTCTTCGCCAGAACACAGGTAGACTTTAGACACACCGTGAAGGAGAGGAGGAACAGAAAGACCTTCATCACTGGAGCACAAGTCACGCTGACTGAATGAGATGCTGAGATGCTGTCAGGACATATTTAACTGCACAGGGAGGAGCCAGAAAGAGCTAGACAGAGTGAGTGTTCATGATAACCATGAGTAATGATGAATGAGTCGTAGAAAGGATGAATAAGAAAGGATATCTGTGAACTCCAAACATCTACAGTATTTTTAGTTCTTTTTTTCCCTGAAAAGCAGATATTTCGTGCAATAGTGGTGATGCCTGTTATAATCACTACTAACAGTATTAATCATTTACCCATAACGTCAGCACTGGAAATAATGTATAATTTAAAGCAGAGGTTTTTCAGATTTACATGCAGAAACAAGATATATGGCAAATAAATAAATAACATATGCATTAAATACAATTTTATATATATAATATTTTTTTCAAGGTTTAAACTCACAGTTTACAGCGATGGGGTCTTTTTGGCCAAAACAACTCTAACAAAGTTATGGCAAATGCTGTGCTTTTTTAAATTAAACTCCAATAATTGAGGTTTAAGTAGGCGGATGCGTCATATCGTAGTGATATCATCATTTTGTCTGTGTAGTTCCGGCTAGTTCTTTAAATCAGTCACACGGTGACAAATAGCGCACGAGTGGATTCAACTTAGTATTTGCTTTTACTAGTTTAATGTAACGTTAATCTTTATAAGACGAAGGTTATAAAACACGTCGTGAGCCATAAAAAATATTTATTTATATTGAAATTTTTAAAGTAAGGCATCCGCTTTCAGTTTTCTATGATGTAGTTAATTAGGAAATATGCTTTTCAATGTAAAGAACTTGTCCTATGTCTGCCAAAAAAGAAGACGTGAACATCATCACGCTGCAGGCACTGAATCGCGTTATTATAAGGGAACTGCGTCACCTAGTGGAGATCACGCGCACGCATACACACAGAAATACCATGATGCTTTAAATTATTCAGTATCAGTGTGCAAGTATACAGGTATGACCAAAACAGGCAAATCCTTTGGCTATTGGAAACATATCTGCGACAGGTATGCACAGGGTACGTACCAGTTCACTACAGGTAAAAGGCCTGGAAGTAAAGAATGAAAGATTGGTGCCTGTCCCCTGCAAAGCGGGAATAAGATGGGACTGTTTGCCTGGCACATAGTTGGCACTTGTGGGTTCCATAAGGTTGGTATATGATATAATAAATAAAATGTATAAAAATAAATAATTAAATGTAATATACTATTTTATGGACTATGCCCTATTCTCAGAGTGCATAGTTCTGCAGTATAATTATTTAACATGAATAGTATGACCTTCTGTATATATATACAGTGGGTAGGGAAAGTATTCAGACCCCCTTAAAATGTTCACTCTTTGTTATATTACAGCCATTTGCTAAAATCATTTGTTCATTTTTTTTCCTCATTAATGTACTCACAGCACCCCATATTGACAGAAAAAATACAGAATTAATTTTTTGCAGATTTATTAAAAAAGGAAAAACGGAAATATCACATGGTCCTAAGTATTCACACCCTTTTGATGGACCATTTGTCTTTTTGGGAAAGATGCAACAACTTTTTCAAATCTGGATTTGGGCATCCTCTCCAGTTCTGTCAGGTTGGATGGTAAAGCCACACTTTTTAGGTTGGATTTAGCCATTTGTAGGTCTCTCCAGAGATGCTCAATTGGGTTTAAGTCAGGGCTCTGGCTGAGCCATTTAAGTACAGTCACAGAGTTGTTGTGAAGCCACTCCTTCGTTATTTTAGCTGTGTGCTTAGGGTCATTGTCTTGTTGGAAGGT
>JAUCMT010000026.1:4364990-4375497 GCA_032357475.1 Enteromius thamalakanensis | reverse complement strand
GTATTCCTATCTTTGTGGGGACAATTGGTCCCCACGGGGATATAAAAACCTGTCCACACACACACACACACACACACGCACACACACACACACACACACACACACCTGTGCAGAAGCAGGATTTGGATTGCAGACCTCTGAAGTGCTGGTTTCTTGTAGGTTGCTGGTTGTAAAGGTTGCATGCACTTAGACAGCTGGTCAAACTGTGAAGCAGGCGTGTGGGAACTTGTTTAACTGCTGCCTGAAGCAGTCCGATGTACATTCCTTATGTCATCTTGTTGATGAGCTACACAGACTGCAAATGCATGCACTGATAACCTTTAACATATGAAGTTCCTAATGGAAAAATGAATTGAAAATTTTTCTTTCATTTCTCTTTCCTCCTTGTTTGTGGTTTGGTTACGTTATTTGTCATTTCCTCTTCATCAGGTGATTGAGAGAGCAGAGAAGTTGGGATCAGCATTTTTGCACAAAGGACACTCGAAAGATGGAGACCCCTACATCGGCATTTTCTCTCAGAACAGACCAGAGGTCAGAGCTAATGAAGATGTGCCCAAATGCATCTTTAGACTCGTGTTTAGATTTTAACCTGGTGTAAATGAATGATGTCATTCTTCTTAAAGGAATAGTTCACTCAAAATTGAACATTTAGAGAAATGTAGCATTACACCAACGGATGCTCTGCAGTGAATGGGTGCCGTCAGAATCTAAACAGCTGATAAAAACGTCACAATAATCCACACAAATTCAGTCCGTTAACTAATGCCTTGGGAAGGGAATTTTTTGAAAAACAAATCCATAATTTTCATAATTGTTTCCATAATAGTTTCAAGTCCTCTATAAATGATAACTGCTTTCTCCGGTACAGAAAGTCCTGTCTGAATCATATAACAGAAGACAACAGGAGACGGATCTTTTAAATTTAAAGACAGCTTTATCGTGGATTACAAACTCATCTTTTTTTTCCAGAAGCAACAGATTAAAGTTAATCGAAGTTAAAAACTCATTCTGACGGCACCCATTCACTGCTGTAAAGCTACGTTTCTTTTTTGACCGTTATACAGCATTTGCTATTCTGATTGCTACTGGTGCAGAAAATACACACTTCCGCTTTAAAAGTAAATTTTCTTACCTTTGAGATTGCTAATGTTATAAATCTTTCTCCAGTGGACGATTTCAGAGCTGGCCTGCTACACGTACTCTCTGATATCAGTTCCTCTGTACGACACCTTGGGCACAGAAGCGATAAGCTACATCCTAGACAAAAGTATGTCCATTTTTTATGCAGTTTTATCTTGAAATAGTGTATTAACATGTTTATTTATTAATCATTGATTTAGTATTATCCTATGTGTCATACGGGAGGTCCCAGTCAATATTGGGTTCAAAACTTTTAAGCATTCAGCATCAAGATATAATAAACAAATGTATTTGCTAAGTTTTTCTCTTGTGCTATCATGTGTTTGTGTGTTTTGCAGCCGGCCTCTCTACAGTCGTATGTGATGTACCCGAGAAGGTCAAGCTGCTGTTGGACTGTGTTTCGGGCCGGCAGCACTCCGTCAAAACCCTGATCCTCATCGAAAACTGCGACGCTGATTTGGTTAACAGAGCACAGAAGTGCGGCATCGAGATCATCAGTCTGAGAGAAGCAGAGGTGAATAAACCACAAATTGTCTGCTCAAATCTTTACTTAACCTCAGTGCAAGCGGTCGATGCGTTTGTTTGCGTGTCGTGGAGGTTGTTTGTCTTGCTGTGACCTGGTTCGAGGATCAGTTGTGGTATCTGGGTGACCTGTGACACTGACACTATTTATAGAGCGTTCTTCAAGCCTACCGAATTGCATGCACTATATGAATATCATATTCATGTACAATAGTCCTTACATAAAATAATACCATAGAGTACAGTATAAAAGAAAAAGGTTTTCAAATACACATTTTTCAAAAATTGTCACTAATTTAAAAGCATATTTACAGGTTGACTTTTCTTTGATGCCTGTGATTGGTCACATGACATGCAGATAAACAAATAAAATAATCTATATTAAATAATAATAATTTAATATATAATATACATATATATATTGTTGTTTTATTTTTTATTATGATTTATTATATGTATATTTTTAATTTCACATTTATTTTTATTTAATTTGTATTTAAATTGCTTAAGTATTTTTATTTAAATTTAAATAATATATTTATATTTTTATTTCTTTTCATTTTAAATTTTTATTGTATTTTTATTCAAACATTTTTATGATTTAAATTAAGTCTATTTTAATTTAAAACAATATTTCATAATTATTGCTTGTTTTGATATTTCATAATTGTGTTTTTGTTTGTATTTAATATTTTATAAAATATTGTATTATTAAATTTGTAATAAATTAACGTTTAATATCACAAACACGTTTTTTGTTTATTTTATTGTTTTGACATTCTTCTGATTAAATTCTTTTACAATTTTTTGTTACATTGTTTAGTTTAATATTACTCATTTATTTTAATACTACATTTTCATATATTATATATATTTCATATATTTTTAATTAAATTATTTATAAATTAATTATTTAAATTTTACATTTGTATTATTACATTACCATTTTGTCATCTTGTGAACTTCAGTTTGGGAATATCTTGTTAACCTTCTGAGTTTGATGTGGCACTTGGCTTTTATTTCCTGAGCGAGATGAAGGTTTCTATTGGCTTGAGTTTGATTGTTGTCAGTCTTTACCGCAGACAGTGTCTTCCTCTTTCACTGAGCTTCCTCTGTCTACCATCGTTTATTTCATAAGTTTCCCTTCCTTTGCAGAACATCGGCAAGGCTCATCACCAGCATCCTGTGGTTAGTACAGTAGTTTCTTTCTCAGTTTCCCAGTGTACATTTCAGTTATAAGAGGTTTGTTTCTGGAAAAATCTGGATGCTGCTTTCTTCTGCATTCATCATTTCATTTAAAATCCTCAATATTTCCTGTATTTGCAGCCCCCCCAGCCTGATGATCTGGCTATTATTTGTTTTACAAGTGGAACCACAGGTAAGATGTTTTTATTGGTTCTTTCTAGACACTAACAACACAAAGATCGTGGATATCCAGAAAGTGCATGAGTTGATATCAGTGTACATTAGGCTTCAATGCAACGTAACGTCCTTTGCATGAAAGCGTCTGACCAATGCAGGAATGTAAATGTCTCTGATAGCTCTCCAGATTCTCCATTTAAGAAGAGAATATTAGGCCACGTGTGAATTGAGTGTAATGATGGACACAATGTTTCTCATTTGGTTTCTCACAGGAAACCCTAAAGGAGCGATGCTTACGCACAGAAACATAGTGTCTAATTTATCTGCCTTCATCCATGTCACAAAGGTACAGTCTCTGATAATAGCCCTAAAACCAACACAAGCATTTGCTAATCAGAACAATTTACACTTGTTTAGTTTTTTAATTTAAACTTTTTCATGTTTGAGTTGCTTTATATATTCATGACAGTTAAGTGCATTTCATCTCCAGTTCTCATTACTTAAATGACAAGAAATGCTATTTTATTAAGATTATATTATATATATATATATATATTATTATATTATATATATTATATATATATATATTATTACTATTTGCATTTAATTTGTATTAAATAATTTAAAATATATAATTTAGTAATTTATTTTTAAAAAATGTAATCAGTTTGTAATAATGCTTCTAATAATGAGTCTAGCAATACAATTTTTTAAACATATTTACACAACGCAAACTAAAAAAACGAAGACACTTAAAAAATGACATATCACTGAATCATCTTCCAAAGATGTTTTAAAATGATGGAAATTCACAAATTCCTATCATAGTTATGTGAATGTTATGTACAGTATATTTATGATAAAAGCATCAGCTAAATGATTAATTTTTGTTCTTGTTTCTGTCTCACAGTCCACGTGCCCCATCAGTCCTCAGGACACACACATCTCTTACCTGCCTCTGGCACACATGTTTGAGAGAGTCGTACAGGTCTGTGCTGGCTGCTTTTAAATGATGTGAGGTGCTTATAAACACATGATTCATGGTTTGCACTGCTTGTGTCTGTCCCTGTGGACGCTGCTGTGTCTTCACCCTCAGGGAATGATTCTGGTGCAGGGCGCACGCATCGGATACTTCCAGGGTGACATTCGTCTTCTGATGGAGGACCTCACCACCCTGAAGCCCACCGTCTTCCCTGTGGTTCCTCGCCTGCTGAACCGCATGTTTGACAAGGTGAGCGCACACCCGTGAGGATCACCGAGACGGCAGCAGACAGGGACGAGGAAATCAGAGGGTCTTTTCAAAATACATTTAAAATGCATGCATTTCAGTAAATGCCAAAATAATGGGTTAGTTCGACCCAAAATGATAATTCTGTCATCAATTACTCACCCTCATGTCGTTCCAAACCTGGCAGACCTTCGTTCATCTTCAGGACAAAAATTAAGATATTTGTGATGATATCAGAGAGAGCCATCTGACCCTTCATAGACAGCAACACACCTGAAATGTAAAGAAAAGTAGTAAAAACACATTAAAGCAGGTGTATATGAGTTATGAGATACTCTCCAAAATGCTGGAAGACGTAAAACATTCAGGGGAAAAAAAGGAAATTGTTATTTCTGTTTTAATGTAATTTGTTTATTGATTTGTTTATTATTGATCTGTATAATTAAAATAATTTAAAATATTTTGAATAATAGTCCTATTATTATTATTATTATTATTATAATTATTATTATTAAACACAATGTTTTAAATGTTCAAATAATGTTAGTGCAGTTGCAATATTTTTTAAAAAATTTAATTGTATGATTAAAATATCAATAAAAATATTATCTTAATTAATCATTAGTCTTATTATTATTATTTAATATATATTTAACTACTAATTATAATAATGATAATACATACTATTTAAAGTACAGTACCTGTATAATACCTTTTTATAGTACAGTAGTATAATATATTTGTTGATTTTAATTTGTATGTTTTCAATAAAGTAATAATTTATTGTTTTATCACTATTATCATAATTTGAGTAATTTTATTTTATAGCACAATAGTAGTACTGGAATAATAATTTAGTTCTTAACTGATTTAAGATATGTAACCTATTTTAAATACTATTATTAGTAGTAATTTCTATATGTTAGTTAGTGGCGGGGGTACAGTAGTAGTAGTTGCATGGCACTAATCTTATCGAATGACTAGTTTCTGTTTTGTCTTAAAGCGATCACACAGTATGCCTCACTCAGTAATAACCATTCATGATAACTGTGTTACTGTATGACCTCCTTCAGGTCTCTCCTCCCGTAGTATTTTTCCGTGTTAGACGCTCTAGTGTAGTAGTAATGTAGTGAAACCCTCTCATAGATCTACGGACAGGCCAACAGTCCCCTGAAGAGACGCATCCTGGAGTTTGCCTTCAGCAGGAAAGAGAGGGAGATGAAGAGTGGGATCATGAGGAGGGACAGTGTGTGGGACAAGATCATCTTTAAGAAAGTCCAGGTGATTATTGAGCCCAGAATGTGGTTGCTTTTTCTTCTGTGCCTGCGAAAGTAGAAAGAGCGGTTTAGTGTAGTAACGGGTATCTGCTGCCCCCTGCAGGCCAGCGTGGGAGGAAACGTCCGGATGATGCTGACTGGAGCGGCTCCCATTTCAGCTCCTGTTCTCACCTTCCTGCGAGCTGCATTGGGCTGCCATGTACGCTTCGATCACCCAAACACACACGTTTAGACTCATTGCAGTGTTTTATGCTTCTGGTAGTGAAGTAGATGTTGTTTCCTTGCAGTTTTATGAAGGATACGGTCAGACTGAATGCAACGCCGGCAGCACTACTACATTACCAGGAGACTGGACTGCAGGTAACACACACACACACACACACACGAGCCGTTATCAACACAGTTGTATGTTTATGTGGAGTGAGTTTTTTGTGGTGTCGTTGCAGGTCATGTTGGAGCTCCTCTGCCCTGTAATGACGTCAAACTAGTGGATGTGGCAGAGATGAACTATTACGCAGCTAAAGGCGAGGGAGAGGTGTGTGTTTCTGTTGATTATACTATTATATGTAGTCATATTATTATATTTACGGTGCATGAATGTATGAAAGATTAAGATTTAAACTATTATACTGTCATTTAAATACATTTACCTGGACCAGATTTATACATACATTAGCTTAAAGCTTCATCCATTGATGTATGGTTTGCTGACAATATTTAAACCGGTTATGTGATCCAAGATTATCATATAGGTATACTATATATTAAGTATGCATGAAATATGTTTCAATTTATTGTGTTGGATGGAGGTTATGTGATGAAGAAATACATGTTGGAGTTGTATGAAGTTTTTTGTTAATGCTTTGGAAAAGTTTACAACTTGTGATAAAAAGAAATAGAGGCACTATTAGAGTTTTTTCCCCTTGTTTTCACATTAATTTTAAAGTTTGTTATTAATTTTTAAATATATATATAGTTAAAAAAAAAAAAAATATATATATATATATATATATATATTTTTTTTTTTAAATTATTTTTTATTTTATTTATTAATTTTTTTAGGTGTATTTACTGTTATTTATTTTAGTTGTTAAAATGAAGCAAAACATTGGTAATGCAATTATACAATACGAGTCATCTAATGAAATGTATTTATTTCAGTTAAGCTTTATTTTGTTTTAAATAATAAAATAATTTCATGGTTATTTATTTATTTATTTTTTAGCTTTTTAGTGTGTTTTCCTGAGGTATTTCCCACATATCACAGGTGTGTTGTTTCTGGCAGGTGTGTGTGAGGGGTCCTAATGTTTTTAAGGGGTATCTGAAGGACCCTGAGAAGACTAAGGAGGCTCTTGATGATGATGGTTGGGTTCACACAGGAGACATTGGCAGGTGGTTGCCGGTAAGAACAATTAAATGTAATTTAATAGAGGACCTTCATTCTCAGTTCACAGGCACATTTTATTCTAATTCATAAAATGAAGAATGTAGATGCATTATTTTGGTGCATTCTAAATAATAATAAATGATACAGCTAATTAAATCTGTACATGTGGAATTATTATTATTATTATTTTTCAATGTTTTTAGTCTCTTCTACACAATAAATACAGCGATAGTATGAAATATTTGTACAATTTAAATGTTTTCTATTTGAATATGTTTAAAAGTGTGGAAGCTCACTTTTCTACATCATTAGTCTTTAGTGTCACAGGATCCTTGAGAAATCGTTTAAATTGCTGAATTGTTGCTCAAGAAACATTTCTTATTATCAGTGCAGACTAAACAATATGTCACTATATGCATACTGCTATTTTTTGTAAATTAAAATTATTAAAAAAAAAAAAAATGTATGTAAGCTTATTATTACATGGCTATTTAGCTTCTGGTTAATTCATTTAAATATGTAATTATTACTATTAAAATATAAATATTTGGATAGTTCCTTTATTTAATAGTTTTCAATCATTAGTGAAATAATCAAATGCTGTATTTATATTGCACAAAGACAAGTGATGATCATTTGATCATTTGTTTATACATATATACTCAATGGCCACATCATTTTGTTTTGCAGAACGGCACTCTAAAGATTGTGGACCGTAAGAAGCACATTTTTAAGCTGGCTCAGGGTGAATACATCGCTCCAGAGAAGATCGAGAACATTTACATCAGGAGTGAAGCTGTGGCGCAGGCTTTCGTTCACGGAGAGAGTCTGCAGGTGAGGAGACAGACCCACGCACAGATAGAGGCATTACACAACCAGCCTTCATTGTTCTCTCATTTTTCCACAGGCCTGTCTGGTAGCCATCATTGTACCTGATCCAGACTTCCTGCCCGGCTGGGCCAAGAAGAGAGGCTTCCAGGGCTCATATGAAGAACTGTGCAACAATAAGGTAAAGCTGCATTTTTATTCACTTTACGTGTCTTCAATGACATGTAAATATGTAATAAATAACTAAGTTTGAGAGTAAATGTGTTTTTATGTTGTTTTTAGGAGGTGAAGAAAGCCATTCTGGAGGATATTGTCAGACTGGGTAAAGAAAGTGGCCTGAAGTCTTTTGAACAGGTGAGGTTCTTCTGTAAACACTCAAAGATTATATATAAAAACTGCACATTTGAGAATTATACAAACATTAATATTAATGCACTCCAAACAATCATAGTTTAACGTTTTTGTTCACATGATATATGTGTCTAAACTGAGTATATTTATTATGTATATTTAAAACACACATACAGTATATATTTGGAAACTATTTACATGTATATATTAATGTTCGTAGAGATTACATCATATATAAATATATGTAATATATAAATTGTTCTTAAATATATATGTGCACGTGTGTGTTTATATACACTTAAATACACGCAGTAAATTTATTGTTAATTATTTGCATTTGATTTTATTTAAATAATCATATTTTCAAAATGCATGCACAACATTTTGCATTCGTATATAAGTATGAATACGGCCAAAATATGGAACAAGCTATATTCACTTCATTAAATAGGATTTTAAAAAAATATTTAAATGAAAATATAACTTTCATTTGTGACCGGCCGACATGCATCACTTTAAGTTTATTAGGATGCAGTTCAAATATATAAATCTTACATTTAGGCTTGAATATTTTAAATGCATAAAAAAATAATTTATTTAATGATGACTGCTTTTTCATCATCTTCCCTTCTCAGGTGAAGGACATTGTTCTTCACACAGAGATGTTCTCCATTCAGAACGGCCTCCTGACTCCGACCCTGAAAGCCAAACGCGCTGAGCTCAGGAACTGCTTCAGGAAACAGATCGATGAGCTTTACTCCAACATCAAAATGTAAAGTGCTTCAGATATTATATAGAGTAACAGAGCTGACCTGGATGAGAAGAGCTGGTTCAAAACAAGAGGGCCTGAGAGAGCGCTTGATTTATATGCATTTCAGAATAAGATTATAAACCCATGATCAGCTGTCACTCGACCTCAGCTCTCAAGATCCGGCCTCAGGAAAACCTCCCTACATGCTAAACCTAATGCTATTATTGAGGACAAAATAATATTCCTCTTTTATTTAAGTGCATTTTTTTCTAATGAGATGATGTATACAAGCCAAACATGCATTCTGCTTCAATTTGCTGAAGAAGTACTCATCCTCACTCCAAGATGCAGATGAGTTTGTTTCTTCATAAGAACAGATTTGGTGAAATGTAGCATTGCATCACTTGCTCACCAAAGGATGCTCTACAGTGATTGGGTGCCGTCAGAATGAGAGTCCAAACAGCTGATAAAAGCTTTTAAAGCACTTTTAATGGGCTGGAGTGGTGTGGATTACTATTATTTGGACTCTTATTTTGGCGGCACCCATTCACTGCAGAGGAACCTTTGTTGGGCAAATGATGCAGCTACATTTCTCCAACTCTGTTCTTACAAAGAAACAAACTCCTCTACACCGTGTGTGACTTGACAACATTTTAAGCACTGTTTAACTATTCCTTCAATACAGCAAACCTTCATTTTTAAGTTTGTGGCCTTTCTATAAAATGTTATTTGAACTGCTTTAGTAGCTATATGTTGTAACAATCTCACATTGTGTGTGTGTGTGTTTGGGAAATATGTACAGTCTCAGGGAAAAATGTGCCTTATTAATGAACATCAGCTGCACTGTTGAGTGTAATAAGGAAAATGCACACATGCAACAAAAAGCCAATATGTTTGTACTGTACCTCACACTCAACATGAAGCGTGAAGCACACACTCCACTTCAGATGGAGTGGGAAATATGTCATGATTTGTCTTCCGGTAGATATTTTTCTGAACTCTTTGTTAACAGGATGTAAGAGGAAAGGACTGTTATTTGTCTTTTATTGACGAAACACTAGCAAAGCAGAATGTAATTCTATATATTTGTATAGAACTTATTCTAAAGCAGCTTCACAAAGAACAACAAAATGGTATAAATCTGTTTTTATGAATGATTTACTCAAATTGGCTTTGCTTGTGTTTCCTGAGTAAGGTCATTGAGTTTAAACACAGCCTATTTGATCACAATATGTACCTATATAAGCCATACGCAGTCTATATGATGCCTGATCTTTAATATTGACTTTAAGATAGCTTACGTTCTCATCTAATTCAGGTGAAGGCAGATGTTTTCAGGTGTAATATTATAGACGTCTCATGTCATTATGCTGTAACAGCATTACTGGAGCTTTCCACGTGTGTCCTTATGTTTCAAAAATGGTTGCTGCTTCGTGTTGATTGTAATTGTGTTTATTCTTATTGTTTGTTTTATTCAAGCTTTATCTTGTGTGTGAAATGACCTGTAGATAAGCCAAAGCAACTGTCATGTGTGGAAAATGAAAGTGCACTCTTCAAATGACTCAGCTGTGCTAAAACACACAGTGAAAGTTAGTCTTTCCCAACTTTACTTAATGTCTGATGTCATAGCGGGCAAACCATGGATTGACTCCAGTCAAAGA
>JAUCMT010000026.1:4351323-4362293 GCA_032357475.1 Enteromius thamalakanensis | reverse complement strand
AAATCCGAACGTGAGCGTGAAATCTGGCGTACGCACAGTTTTTGTGCGTACGCAGCGTTGATACATGAGGCCCCTGGACTTTTATTATAAAGTCATGTACTCTTTTCTGTGTGCTCAAACCCGGACTCTTATGTTGAAATCTTGGTCACTGCTCAGTTCACTTCTACCCGGATATCCCCCGCTCAGTGTGAACTATTGTCCCGGTTCATTCGTGTTGTCTGTGTTTCACTAAGTACTCTGTCTGTTGGATTATCTGTTGTCGATTTCTGCCTGGATCTGGACTTTCCCTCTGCCTCTCCCCAAGGACCCTGTTTACCGGTATTTCGACCTCTTGCTTTGTTTTCGACTCTGTCTTTACACGTGTCTCCACTAACACTGTCTGCCGGCACTCGATTGTTATTGTCCTGACCCTGAGTCTTCATTAAAATACTGTTTGCATATGAACTCGCTACTTCTCCTGAACTCTTTCGTAACAGCTATTATACATTTATTTATTTTTTTATTATTGAATTAAATTGAATACTATTTTTTATGTAATATATATATTTTTTATTTATTTATTTATTTATTTATTTATATTTAATTTTTAAAAATTTAGTTAAGTTTTTGTAAATTAATTTAATTTACTTTTTTTTTTTTCATTTTTGTCTAGTTGCTGTCAGACATTTTTCTTTTCTTTTCTTTTCTTTTCTTTTCTTTTCTTTTCTTTTCTTTTCTTTTCTTTTCTTTTCTTGTCAGAGATCATTTGTTGTCCTGATTTTCAGTTTTTGTTTTTCCATTTCAGGACTTCCCTATTCTCTGTCAGACATGTCTTGGGGAAAATCCATACATTCGCATGGTTAGTGAATTCAGTTTTTAAGTAACCTTTTTTCTGATGTTTTTGCCACTCAAATGAATTTTTAACATAACATAACTTAAAAGCTTTTTCACTGTACTTTTATATTTGATTTTTTTTTGCAGACCAAGGAGAAATATGGCAAAGAATGTAAGGTGAGCTTAGGATATGATGTTTGGTTATAGGTGTGTACAGAAAGAAAAGTATTTAAGTGATTAAATCAATTTTTTAAGATATGTGCGCGTCCCTTCACTGTTTTCCGCTGGTGTCCTGGTGTACGGATGCGCTTTAAGAAGACCGAGGTGTGTCAGACCTGCAGTAAGATGAAGAACGTCTGTCAGACGTGTTTGCTGGACCTGGAGTACGGTAAGATTTACACCAGAACCAGAAGCAGAAGATCTCTTACTCTGAGCCAAACTATAATTATTTGTTCAGTTTTCACAAGCATGGTTTTAATATGCCTAGAATTATGTCTAGTGACAGAAGAAATGGCAAACATAAGCATGTTTTCTGCTAAATCTGTGGGTGTTTTACTACATCTAACAAAGAAAACAGGAAATGTGTGGGGAAAAATAAGTTATTTTACATTAAATTAATAATTCAAACGAATTGTTCCAGTTCTTATCAAACTGTATGTTTAATTATGTTTTGAATACTTATTTTTTGTAATAAAAAATAAAAACTGTGCATACATTTAAATGAAACATATTTGAAAAATCTTTTTTTAATTTGTAGGGGAATAAATAGTAATAACTTCATATTTAGATTTTAGAGTAATATATTTTTTTCAATTTACTGTTTTTTTTTGTTAAATGTCTTATAGGGTTTTTATTTATTTTTTTATTTCAGCTTTAATTATTTTAGTACATTACTAAACTAAATGAAAAAATTTACATTTATTTTATTTAATGTAAAATGTATGTATATATATATATATCTTGCCAAATATCAGGGCTGTGTATTCATTAAATCATAAAAAGAAGAATTGCAATAAATTTAAAAAATGAAAACAATTAAAAAGATTATTAATAAATGAAATCAATTAAGCTCAACATCAGTTTACATGAAAATGCATATACATGCTAAATTATCAAAATATTAACTAAATAATAACAGCCTTAAATAATGTCTGTTTTTTACAGGTCTTCCAATCCAGGTCAGAGACACGGGCATGTCCATTAAAGACGACATGCCAAGGTCCGACGTGAACAAGGAATATTACACTCAGAACATGGAGAGAGAGGTGATATTTAATAATAATTTTCCATCTTTAAATCCAGTGCCTGAGAAAAGAGATTGTAGCATGTGTTTAATGTAGACTCTGTCTGTGTCAGATCCAGAACTCGGACGGTAGCAGTCCGGTGGGGATGCTGGGTAAAGCACAGAACCCCAGTGACATGCTGCTGAAGCTGGCACGAACCATGCCGTATTACAAGCGCAACAGACCCCATATCTGCTCCTTCTGGGTGAAGGGAGAGTGTAAGAGAGGAGAGGAGTGTCCCTACAGGTCAGACCTCTCAGTTTGAAGGTTTGAAGGGGTTAAATCCTTCTCTTATAATGTCAGCAATTTTTGTTTTCTAAAAAAGAAGGCAAGTATCACAGATACTGAGAGTTAAATCTGTTTATAGGGACGAATTGAGTAAATATAACCATTCAGTATTATGACAAATTTGGGGCATTGTTAATAGGCCTATTTATTAAAAATATAAGTTTTAGTTAAGTAAACTTATAATTAATTTATGTGGAAGCTATTTTAATGCATTACGCATTAAGTACAAAAATATTTGCATCACAAAACATTTTGGTCAGTTGACCTTCTTTAGGCTTACAGTTATATATTTTTCTAATTAAAGAGAAGAAGAATATATATATATATATATATATATATATATAATGTATGTGTATTGTGTAAATATTACACCCCAAATATATTTATTTTATTCTATTTAAAAAAAAAAAATTCTTAATTAATGTTAAACAGAAAATATAAATCAGGACAAGCATGTTAAATAAATGTTCTTAATTAAATGAATTTTTCAGATGACTGTCCTCACGGTGATACTGTTCAAAATCTGAACATTAAAGATCGTTATTATGGCGTTAACGACCCGGTGGCAGATAAACTCCTGAAGAGAGCGTCCAGCATGCCTCGACTGGATCCTCCCGAGGACAAGTCCATCACCACGTTATACATCGGGGGACTGGGAGAAGACATCACAGACTCTGAGCTCAGGTGAGAAAAGATTCAGGAACAATATTATCATTTCAATCTTAACGTATGTCTGAATGCAGTATGAAAAAACTCTTCTTGCATAACAGTGATATAGAGCAGTGTAATTTTATATCATTTATATCTTAATTTTGAGTTTTATATTAATGTTTAAATTTTTATTATTTTTTTGTCAGTTTTTTAGTTATTTTAGTACATGAAGTTAAACTTAATAAAGTTTTTACAAGCCCTTTTGTTGTAGTTTTTTAGTTTGTCATTTTAATTATTTTTTGTTGTTTTATGTAGAACATCAATATTCAGTAGTTAACATGAAATAAAAAAATTTGCTTTGGCAACTAGCTGAAAGGTGTTATTATATTTTTGTTTTAGTTAAAAAACTATATATTCCTTTTTGTAATAGTTTTAGTTAACTATAATAACCTGAAACAGAGGTGTGTTTGCTCTTAATAATAATACATGCTAATCACTGATTTTGAAATCTAACGAGCCATAAAGCACTATCTTTTATTCCAAACGTGAACTTTATTTGTATCAACACAAAACAACGCCTGTCTTTTCTTTGACTTTTCTCACAGAAATGATTTCTACCAGTACGGTGAGATCCGTACAGTCACGCTGGTTCAGAGGCAGCAGTGCGCGTTCATTCAGTTCGCCACGCGACACGGAGCAGAGCTAGCAGCGGAGAAGACCTTCAATAAGCTTATCATTAACGGCCACAGGCTGGCGGTGAAGTGGGGCCGATCACAGGCCACTAAAGGGAAGGACGGGTTAGATGAGATGGGCACTGGACTAGAACCAGTACCGGGACTCCCTACAGGTATGTATTTCATTTAAAGCTGCAGTATGTCTTGGAATATATGACCCTAATAAGAATTTTCACAGTATTTTTAAAACTGGAATAGAATTTATATAATTATATAAATATAATAATAATATAATTTAATTCACATGTTTCATGAGACAATCCTTTTTCCAGCTGCTGTGAGAAAAGGATATAAATGATTATTAATTCTTTGACTTTTTTTAATCAACATCACTGTCTGTTGTCATATCACGGTTACATTGCAGTGTGACTAACACCATCCCTTGAACATGGTTTTTAAAGTAAAGGCTGTTTGATTATATTATGTGTATATTGCAGCTCTCCCGCCGCCCCCTGCTCTGGAGGAGGAGACCCCTGCTAACTACTTCAACCTGGACCCCAGCAGCTCTCCTGTGGTCCTGAACATCCGTCTGCCACCTCCACCCGGACTCACAAACCCACCACCACCAGGTCACGCTTCACCTCCACTCACCCTGCATGTACACAAACACTAAAACCATATAAAAATGGCAAAAAATTATGGATTACAGCTGAATAGAGGTATAAAAAAAATTAATAAAATGACAACCAATTAACAAAACTACAAAAAATTTATAAGAAGGACATTTATTTACCTTTAAAAAAAAAAAAAATGTTAAAATCATTATGATAAAAACATAAAAATTCCAAATCTTAAGCAAAAAAAATTAAATACATTTTTTATTATTATATACATTTTAAATGTAAATGCTGTCAAATGTTTAAAAAGTTTTTTATAACGTGTGCATATTGTATATCTATGTACATATTAAAGAATAATGTTGTTTATATATGAAATATAAGAATATGAATATATAAATGTTTAAACTTAAATATTTTCTTAGTATATACTGTATGTGTGTGTATACAAAAACTTTTATTTTGGATGCAGTTGTTTGACAGCAATATGAATACAATATACAATGAAATAAGACTAAAAAGAAATATTAAGAAGCTAATACAAACTTTAAAGCACATAATAAAATAAAAAAAAAACTACAATAAAAACTTAAATTAAAAATCATAATTATAAAAACAATAAAGCTAAAAAAAAATAACTAATTCAAATGACAAAAATAAACTAATACCAAAATAAATAATAGTAAAGTAAAAAAAATAAAAGTAAAAATACATATACGTACCGTGTGCGTGTGGTTTCAGGTTTTGGACCTCCCTTGTTTCACCTCATGGGCCCTCCTCCACCGCCTCCGATGGCTTTGAGACCTCCGGGTCAGATCCATTACCCTTCCCAGGATCCTCAGCGCATGGGAGCGCATGCTGCCGTTCGTCACAGTGATTGATTGACATCATGTGAACTAGTCCCTCACTGCTGAGGTCATTGATCTGTGCAGGTGATGTCATCAGAGGGCAGGGTCTGGTCTGTGACAGACAGACTGGCACACTATGGTATGGTCCTGCGATTGGGGGTGCTCTTGTGCCACATCCTCAAGCCTCAGTCACATCTTACCAACAAATAGGCCCTCGTTATTAAAGTTTACTTCTCTTTCTTCAGACAACGACTCTCTGCCTCCTCGTTATCAGAAGTCAGTGTTTTTCTCACGCTAACTTTCTGCACTTTAACATGAAAAATGTTACTCATTTCCCCCCAAATTGTAATTAAATATACGCTTTTTGTTCCACATTGAAGTAAACAGGGTGGATAATTAGTGCTTAATTCATGCAGATGTTTTTGGTCCTAAAGTAGGCTTCATTTGATTTTGTGAAAAAATAATTGCTTTTTGTTTTTGAGATCCACACCCACACCATAGAAATACAACACACTTAAGTGCAGTGTTTATTTAACAGGATATGATTTTTTGTTTATTTGTGCGTGTGTGTTTTGAAGCATTTTTTAAGAACTGTCATATCAATTTTTTTTCCTTGTTGTAAGAAAACATGAAAGAGCCTACCGTTACCATTTTCTTTTGTGAACATTAAACAAGCCATCATTAAAATGTATTTTTAAGAAACACAGCGCCCCAAAGCTCTGGACACTTTTTCTTTAGACACAACATCAAAGCAAGCGCTTTTTATTTTTAGAAAGATGCACAAACACATCTGATAAAAGAGTTCAGATTTGATATTTAATCATCTGCTTAAATGTGCTTAAAATGTCTAAATGTATTTTAAGGGCCTCTGCTGCACACTTGAAACACTAGCGTGAACACTACATATAACATATCTCCAGTTATGAAATGCCAGAGGCTATTACGTATAATTGTAATATTCAGACGGAGTTCTTGTTGTATAGCAGTCTTAAAGGAATAGTTCATCCAAAAACATTTTTTTAAGCAGTTTGGACTCTCGTTCTGACGGCACCCATTCACTTCAGATGATCCATGGTGAGCAGATAATGTAATGCTATCTATTCCAGTCAATTAACAAACTCATTCACATCTTTGGACAGATACAGTTTTCAGCAAAGTGTGATTTTTGTCTGAACTATTAATTTAGTGGTTTAGAAGAACAACCAAGCACGGAGCTAAAACCATCTCTTTATCCTCATGTTTCATTTTAGTTTTGCACCTGCTCTCCTCTGGCCTTTCTCCTGCAGGGAACATAATGGGATGGCCTTAAAATCCAAAGCACAGGTCTTGACGGTGCGACAGTCTTTTCCTCTAATGTTACAGGTGTGGATCAGCGCTGAGCTCACAGGTCATTCGACTCGGGCGAGAAGCCGATGCCCCATCCCCGCGGGGCTCTGTTGAAGTTGCGTCGTTTGGACATGGTGGCCAAGGTCATGCCAGAAAGATCTGGAGTCTCCAGAGCTTCAAAGCCAATAACAGGAATCACCCTCTGACTGCACACAGGACCTCCAAACGGCACTGCAGCTCTAAAACAAAAACCACATGAAGAAGACTTGAATTGAATCTACAAGTGCTCTCACAAACCATTCCCCTCCATTATGTGCTGTATGTCTAAGTATTCAATGCACTGTTGTTTTATTATTTATTTTTATTTTTATTTTTTTTTATTTTTTATTTTTATTTATATTTATTTTTTATTTTTTTTAAGTCTTATTTTCATTTTATTATGATTTCTTTAATATTTATTTATTTTTTAATGTGCTTTAGGTTTCATTTCTTTTCTCTTTTTTTTTGTTTTACATTTTTTTTGTTTTATTTAGAAGTAGTAACTAACACTTCAGCTCAAGGCAACCTTTTTATATTTTAATTAAAATGTATTACTTTTGTAGTTTTTAAAATAGATTTTCTATTTTTATTTTAATTTGAGTTTTTTTACTCATTTTTACACTGTTTTTCTGTTTTCTTTTTAAAAGTACTATTTTAATTAAATTAATTTATTTTGAGTTTTTTCAGTTTTAGTAACATTAGTATTTACACGTGTTTTTAATCACTTCAACACATTTGAGCTTGTTTCTAAAGCAACCCTTTTATTTAGTTTTCTTTTTCATATAATGGTTAGGTTTTAGTTTAATTTTCAATAATTTTGTGCTTTTCTCCTTTTTATTATTATTTCTAAATATTAATATTCCTTTAATTTGTTTTTCAGTTTTATTTAAATTTCAGGCTTTATTTAAAGTAACTATTACAATTAATAATTTTAATGCTTCAACCTTAACTTAAAACCTTATTATTACAACTTTATGTTGTTAATTAATAAAAATCTTTTTAATGATTAGTTAATGATGCTAATAACCCTTGAGAATGATAATAAAGAAACTGCATGTGATTTTGTTCAGTTTCACGACCATAAGTCACTTGGACCCAGTCCTGCAGCTTCAAGATATTTTTGCTTCTGGATTCGACTCCTCATGGTGACGCAATTTTAGTTTGCATCTAAGAAACCTGATCTTCTGTGTACGCAATGTGTCTTGAGGCTCTGAAATTCATGACAGGAGAAGCCGGCGGTGCGTTTAAATAGTTCCTCAGTCATTCGCTCCTTTGAGGATCCTGTTTCAAATGGGAAGACGCAGTGGAAATATTGCAGCTCTCTTAAGTGGACTTCATAATTTGATAGTGTGGATTAGTCTTGATGGGTCTATTTAAGGCACACCATCGGCACGCATGAATCTAATGTGCCAAAACCTCAGGGTGACCCTCGAGGCCCTTTCTCAGATCATGTTTTACCTTGGTTTTCTGGTACCGCAGAGAATGAAGACTTAATCCCTCCCAAATAAAGAAGCTGTTGGGAAATCCCAGCCCTAAATGGGCTTCATTGTATTATTGTGATGGAACTCTTTTGGTTTTGTGTCAGTGGTCAGAATGAAGGATTTTAATCAGATTGCTGGAGTCTGATGTGCACTACAAAAATAACACTAATAAATAAATAAACATACTCATTGCAATGTCTTTGCATTAAATCATTTAGAATACCTTTAGCTGGAGCCATGCAACTTTAGCACCAGTTTACAAAACCAAGGTACCAGGTTGACACGACTGCTTTCGTTTGAAGAAGACGTCATCTGTATTTGTAATGCATGAAAGGTCATGGTGATATGGAGAAAGAACCTCAGCTGTGTTGGATGCATACATTTTCTGATGTTTCAATGTTGATACTTGTGAGAACTATTTATGCATTTACCTGACGTGATTATCCAAAGAGACTTACAATTGAGGAGTACAATAATTGAGTCGTTCTAAAGGCAAGTTAGACACAAGAAGTGCTTGCAACACAAAGTGTCAAGCATTGTTCACAGTAAATAGCCTAGTAGTTAAACAGCGAGAGGTTAAGGAAATATTTTTTTTCAGACTGCAGTATGATGCTGAAAATTCAGGTTGGACTATAATATTGTACAATATCAGCCCACTGATTTTACTGTATTTTCAGTCAAATTAGCCTAACTACAGTCTTCAATCTAAAAATAATGATTTGGTAGCTGTGTTAAAACATCACAAATATCTAACTACACCACCTTAATAAAGTTTTTGAATATCACTTAATTGAATGAACATGCCAAAAACAAATGCCTAAATACCCAATGGTTAATTTTAACAATTAAGTTTTTCACAAAAGGAAATCAGTAGTATATAAGATATTCTTCATTTGACAAATTTAACAAATTATAAGATATACTTTTAGTTGTTGTAGTTAAATCAAACTTGAAATAATGAAACTATTGAGGATGCAGAATTTAAACTAATCAATTTTTCAAGAACTATACAATTTTTTTATTTAAATATTTTATATCATTTTATTTAAATATTTTTAATTTCTTGATTTCAATTGGATACAATTAACAATTGTAAATCAGCAGCAGGCGGACTGTAAGGTTAGGCCTATAAGCAGAGTAAATTATTATTAGGTTTCCTAATTCAAAATCCCACCATAAGCGTTTTGAACTATAGTATTGAAAATTAAAAACTAATATTGTGAGCTATTATGCGGTGTAAAAACGCGACCTCGTTTTAATGTCGTGTAAGATCCAATGGGAAAAGGTAAATCGACGTAAGTCTCGCCTTCTAAATAAAAAGAACCAATCGCCAGTTGGTAAAGTAAACGCGTCATTTTGTCCTGATGACGCGCCCTTACGACTGCGCATGCGCATTAGCTAGCGTTTCGCTTTTTTTTATTTCTTTGCAAAATATAAGCGTTTTTTCATTATATGAGACCATAAGAAATAACATTTAACAACATATATTGTGTTGAAACATTGAATTCAAAAGTAAGTGTGCGTTGTTTCCCCCCCTGAGATTTCAGAAATTCGCTGTTTCAAATATGGCCGCCGAGTAAACAGACTTTACCTGAAAGGTAGGCCTACTTATCTTACCTGTTAAAGCACCTGTAGTTCGCAGGCGGGAGTTTCTTTGACGGTTCCGCTATCTGAGAGTTGACTGAGGACAGCAGCTCTTCATTTTCTCCCAGAGCTTCCCGCCATGGTGAACAATAAGACTTCGGGATCACCGTGGCGTTGAATTTCTCTCGAGGGATCTCTCTCAGCGGCCCAGAGTAGCCTTAAAGGACAGTATGGTGCTTGGTGATTCACAGGCCAATTATAGACAGAGCTTTGCTGTCCTGAAGCGCATTCTAGTATGCTACGGCGATTAGCTCATAGAGCTCGCCCAGGAGCGCACATCCCCGCCGGTCCCTTCAGGGGCCACGGACAGATAAGGAGATGGAAACAGGAGATGGATATTTATTAAGAGCTCCACAGACGCAGGAAGAACATTAGACGGAGTTAATTAAGCGCAGCAACGAGCTAATGATTACAGTTTATCAGATGAGTGAGGAGTGAAGCTGCTCTCAGAGACGTCAGAAATACATACAAGCGTGCTCCTCATATTCAGAAATACACTTATGTGTTTCTATGCAGAGCAGAAATCATTTCATTAACGATCAGTTTCGTCTGTGTACCACTTAAAATATCTCAAGTTTTTTGCAGCAAGATGAAAGTACTTAAGAAACACAAATAAGATATCAATGAGGAACAATTTAGTTTTTTTTTTTAAATTTCAGAAAATTGTATTATATGTATGTTTTGAAGTTTAGACACAGTTTACATGGATTATGCATTTAAGTGTTTTATATAAATATATATAAAATATAATACATAAGACATCGAATTAGCTTTTTATTTGTATTTTTAATGTTTTTATTCAGTGATTTTTTTTTAATGTTCTTTTGTCATTTAGTATTTTTGTTATTATTATACAAATATTTTTATGCAGCTTTAATTAATTCCAGCTATAATAATCTCAAAATTGATCTAATTTCAGTTTTGTTTGTGGGTGCAAAATGTTTATATAATAATTATTTTTTTATTTTATTATTTTACTTGCACTTTATTTTAATTAACAAAATTTTTTTTTTTTTAAAGTTGTAATATAGCCTAGATTTTGATGGTAGTTTGCAATAATAGTGCAGTTCTCAACAAATGGATTTATCTTGTTTTATATATTTTAGCAGTGCTTGTTTATGCAAAACTCACTTTAATGTTTCTAAGGTAATGTGAGTGGTTATAAGGGTTTTTCTAAGCAATTGCCATGTTTTTTGTTTTTGGTCCATTGCTTTGGAGCTGGTAGTTTTTAGGGCTGTGCAATTAATCGCAATCGCTAAAAAATCGCAATTTAAGCACATGCAATTTCTAAATCGCATAAGGCTGC
>JAUCMT010000026.1:4321158-4351223 GCA_032357475.1 Enteromius thamalakanensis | reverse complement strand
TTTTGTTATGCACTTCTTATGCACTGAATACATGACGCTTGTTTGAAAAAGCAAAAACAGTTGCCAAAATCGCTAATGAAATCGCAATCGCAATATTAGTTAAAAAAATCGCAATATGATTATTTCGTCCTTATTGCACAGCCCTAGTAGTTCTGGTACTAGTCCAATTTTCAGTTTGGATTTCGGCTTTGCTCAAGTCACTAAATCTACAGCATATAATGAAACGTATATAAACCATGTGAGAAATAACAATGAATGTCATGTGAAAGGTAAATAATAATGAAAAGAGTGTGTGTACCTGGAGCCAGGAAGTTAGGGCTTCCTTTCTTGGCCACTGTGTTCTTGAGGGTGGTGACGAGACTGTGTTTACCAGCCACTGGATACAGCAGGTTTTCTTTCCCTCCCTGCATGTCTGTCATCATGCGGTCCTGGTTCTGGTTCTGTTCCATGTTGTTCTGATGGAAGACATTAAGCACAGAGCAGTTTATTCAGTGTTTAGTAAAGCATGAAAGCACAACCTTTAACCTGAAGTCACATCTGTGTTTTGTAATCTGCAGCGGTGAAACTGGTGAAAGCCCTTCACATAAAGGATGCCCAGCTCAACATATTGTTCTTAAATGTATTGCATGCATTTTTGTGTTTATGTACTTTATTATATAATAAATATACACCGTGCGCACACACATTATGCAAACAGAAACTTTGATTTGTTGTTTAATAGTTTTTCTCATAGTTTTTATCACACACATGCGTTTCTGTGTCTAGTGTTTTTGAACGATAAAATAAGAAATGTTGCTCTTGTCCGCTGGCTGAAGTAATGTATTTAAATGGTATATATTTTATTTCTGTGTGTTAAAACAGGATGTCTTACAAAGAAGATGGAGGAAGCGTCTGCGGAGTTCTCCAGCGTGAATTTCTCCACTCTCTTCTGGCGCTCCTGGAACATGATGGATCCTCTGTTGGTGTTCAGGTTCAGCTCCTCCATCATTACATCCCTAGGAACGCTGATCTTCTTCCCAAGGTTCAGACCTTCTCACACACACACACACACACACACGGTCGATTGAGTGACATTAGCTCTTTGTCAGTGTTTTACAGTATGTACGTCAGTTACTTGTTGCTTTTGGAACAGTTTTTTTTCATCGTTGCACAGAATGATTAATACGTATGAAGAGTTACGATGAATTTTTTATTCATTGCACATTAATCTCAATCAGACTGCAGCTGGGTTGTTTTAATTAAGTTAAGAACAACTTATAAATGTTACAAAACACAATAAAAAAAACAGTAATCTCGTGTCTCACTGTTAAAGGTCTGGAATGATATTTGTATGATATTGCATTTCTAAGTGAGGCTTTATGGTCCAAATGCTTGTTTTAGGCCCGCTCTTTTTTTTCTTTGGCTGATCAGATGGATGTCTTGCGTTGTAATTGCTCTCAGGTTCTTTTTCCACAGATGCTGTGGTGTTTGTTGTGTTATACGGGGAGCAGTGATAATTATAATTAGACTGCAGTAATGTGGAGCCCTTGGAGAGATGGACTCGCCCTAAAGTGGCGTTTTCAGTGAGGGCATTCCTGTCTGTGCGCATGCTAGCAGCGGCCCGTGGCTTATTCTTATAAAATACCCTCTCCAGAATCAGACTCAGCTGAGCTGGAGTTACCGTGATGCCAGATCAGACACGATGTGGCTCACGTCAACAGAAAATTTTTCTTTGGCTTCTATAGGGCTTCATCTAGGCTAAGTGTTTGTGTGTGTGTCTGGTATTCCTTACATTAAAGGAACCAAGTGTCCCTACAAAGACATTTTTTTTCTGGTTGTTATAAGCAAAAGATCTTACTAAATGCAGTTAAAATGTATTTTAATTTAAGATTTCGTCAAGGGGATGGAACATATAGCTGCATTGTCACATGTAACATAATTTATGCAATAATTATGTATATGGAATGTCTTCACAAAATATGGAAATGTGTGTGTCTTACCTCCCCTTGCCTCTCTGCTCAGGATCATGGCCTGCTGCTGTCTCTGTTTGGTGAGACTCTGTTGTGCCGTCTGCATTCTCTTGGTCTGAACACACACCAGTGATTCATAACCTGAATGCATTTCATATATTTTATTTAAATTATATCTTTTTTTACAATTTAAGGTAAACTGCATGAAATAATAATGTTCTTTATAATATTTTAATAAAATCTTAAACAGATATATAAAATAATTTATTTTAATAATAAAATAAACATTATTATTATTATTATTGAAAATACTACAAAATAAATTAAATTATAGTATTGCATGTTGATTTAACAGAAAACTGTATGTAGGATAACTGCACTTATTGATGTGAAGTATTTGACATAAAGTTCTTAACAAAAGATGACATGCAGGGTATTCTATACGGTTAAAATCTGCCCATAAAAGCCAACACTAGAGACTAAATATTGGTCCTTAATGAAATAAAGTTTTTGGTAATACTGTGAAATTACTTCAATAATTAATGCTTTATGACAGAATCTTTTGACTGTAGTTACTGTGTGTTGTTATTTTAATTAAAATGTTCGGTTAATTGGTTTTACTTTCCTCAATTCTTTGTCATTCAGCTGTTCTCATTCAAGCTACAGGAAGCATTTTGTCATGCTATAAATTCAGATTTGACAGATTACCCCTGATTGGACACATTGTGCGTTTACACAGCTGCTGTGCGGATTAGATGACCTCACACACACACACACACACACACACATCCCTCGTACCCAGACAGCGAGTTTCTGGCTTACCTGAGTGTGTGCTGGAGAAGAAGATGTTTGGTCTGTTGGCTGATCTGTGAGAGTGAGAGCGCAGCAGTGTGAAGCTAGTTTCTAAAGACTCATCTCAGCCCCTGCTCGATGACATCATGCCTGCTAATTCAGCCAAACCACAGGAGCTAAATGGGGCACAGCATTTATTCCCTGGCGCTCCTCTGCTGACCCTCATAATAAAACCCTGATGCCAGTTTTGTGTGTGGGCCGGTCTGTATGTATTTGTGTTTGTTGTCATTGGAGATCACCGCTCAGTCCTGGGAGGGGTCTGTCTATATATGAGTCTTACTGTCAGGGTCACAGCTGGACCTTCACCTTTGACCTGGGCTTAAATGCGTCCCTCAGATCATTTAATGTCAGGAGAGTTTGAAGGATCTGAGAGCTGTTTGAGTTAGTATTAAGATCTGTGATGTTTAAGCCGAGCACAGTTTGAGAGATTTAGATCGTTTATGAAATGTCTTTATTACGTTGTGTGTTTAATCTTGTTGATTTCTGTCGGACACAGTTGAAGTTAAGGAAGTATCAAATCTGCTTTTTTTCTGGATTGAAGTTTAAATAAATGTCACATTAATTATGAATAATTACCATTCAAACTTTTTATTGTTGATGCTTTTCTTTAAACTCCTTTTTGCTCTCCAACGCTGCGTTAGTTTAGCCTCATCAAAAAATACAATGTGAAATAATCTTTTGCTCTTTTCTATTAGTTATTTAATATTTTTTTACATTGTTTTACATTCAAACAGAAACCTATTAAATCTATTGACCACCTCATTATGAGGCAGTACTTGACTCCTTAAAGTGATTTGCAGGGTTTTAATCTTTACAATGTTTTTGTAACTTGTCATCCATTGTTATATTCATATATATATCATCTTTTCAAAATTAAAATAATAGATTCCATTAAAATGATCCACAATCAGGAAGAGGTAGTTACCAGTTAAATTAAATTGTAATCTTTGCACTGCAGAGATGGCTCAGAACACAAAAGTGCGTTTAGGCAGATTTATAGACTGTTTAATGAGGTTCAGAGTTGTTAGTTACAATGTTATTGTCAGGTTTAGTGTTTGAAACAGAAAAGGAGGATGCTGAATGAGCAGGTTTCCTGGATAAAATATTTATTAAATAATTCTGGCTATTTGAGCTATATGTGCTAGACACAAACAATACCAGAAAAACATAAGATTAGAAAAATGCCTCTGTTATGGATTTTTTAAAATCTATGTGAATAGAATCATCCTGAAGAGTATTATATATGAAAGTCCACCAAGTCGACTCTTAATCAATGAAACTAGTCGTTTTAAAAAGCATAGATAATATTAAATTGTATTTCTTATGGAATATGTCGTCATAAGAGATATGTGTTCTGACTACTTTTTTGGTTACTTATAGATGGCTTTTATGTCAACTTGTTTGTTTATCAAGCTTTTTGAAATCATTTTATCAAACACCCTATTGATATAAAAAAGCAAAGAGAAAGAATAAATATATATATAAATATTTTGTTTGCCTGCATGTGGACATGACCATTAGCTGACGTTAAAGTACTGTAAATGTGAGAATGTGTTGTTAAATTATTAGAAATATTAATAACTTCCGCAGGGATGTTTCAAGGAAATATAATATGTGAACTATATTTTTAATAAAAATGAAAACAACAACAGATAAGTCTTATAAAACTCAGAAGTCTTCCAGGTTTGAAATATTTATTAAAAAGTAACTAATCAGATTACAAGATATTTAAAATATAATATTCTCTACGGGGCAGTTTCCTGAACAGGGTTTAAGACTAGTCCTAGATTAAAATAAATGTTAAGAGCTGTCTAAACTGGAAAAAGCTTGCACGGAGATATCTTAAAATACATTGTTGTCATTGTTTGGTCTTAAAATGCTCACAGATAATGCTTTTGTGTAAGACATGTTTCTAAAAATTCTTGAATGTCCTAAACTAGCAAAGGTCTAGTCCTGGCTTAATCTAATCCCTGTCCGGGAGACCGGCCCGATGTGTACTTCATTTTTGGAATCTAATCACACAATCTGGATTATATATAATCAGTTACCGGCCAGCACCCATTACAACATTTATACATGTATGTACTGTCACTCACTTGTGATCAATTTAATGTGTCCTTAAAGTATGGATTTCCTTTACAACAAGAACAACAGCAGCAAAAATATTGATATTTGACATGCATTAATCACGTTTCCTGTTTTGCCACACATTACATTGCTTGATAAAAATGAAAATAGTGTAATAAGCTTTAGTCCAGGTGAAAGGAAAGAGCAGCATGTGTGCGTGAGAGGTCTGCTTCTGTCAGGACTCAAAGTCACCAGCCGCTGACATCACAACAATACAACTGAAGAGTTTGAGTAAGAGCTGCTCTTTTTAAAAAGGTTTCAGCACCTCCTGCGCTGATCTTAAGACACACAGCCGGTCAGTTCACTTCACACACTATACTTCTTCATTTGTGACATTCAGACAGTACAGACTTCATTGAAATGAAAGAGCATTTATATATTCTAGAAAGACTGTGATCTCTTGTTTTCTTATTCTTGATTGTTTGACAGTTCACAGGTAAATCAGGAGTGAGATTTTGGAGTCCAGACATTCAGGCTTGAACACGTCTCCGGTGTCAGGATGTACGGGCTGCTGTGTGAAAGTCTTCATGACTTCATTAAGGAGTCGTACGGTGACGATGTGTGGAAACTGGTCCGAGAGAGAGCTGACGTCAGACTGCACTCCTTTGTTACTCATCAGGTTAGAATATCCTAATAATTAAAAATGGCAACCTGTGATTAGAGATCTTTGAATGAAAGACTTTTAATAACCCCTTAATGGTCACTTACACTTTTGAACACAGACACTACGATGCAGGATCCAAACGTACAGTCTGATGATCTATGAATGTAAACATTTTGATTTCGATGTAACTTATCCACAGTAATGCAATGTCTGAATTACATTTTTTTTTTTTTTTTTTAGTTTGTAAGTAATATAGATTTTCTTATGATTTGTAAAGCGTGAAAAAAGGCAATGAAGAAGACTTCTGTTACAAAAGTCTGAACTCTTGTTATGATGACGATTTTTGGTTGTTGTTATACTCATCATAAATTAATCTATAGCTTTTCCTGCATAGTTTTTTTACATTAAAAAGTGGTAAAATATCTATTGAGGAGTTTTATACCTTTCTAACTATATATAGTTTGTCATGATTATATTTAGTATTTCTGCTTCAAAAATCTAATACAATGTGTAATTTTCTGTAATAATGTCTAGCAATATCTGAGGGAAGAGCTGTTTTATCTGTGTCTATGAGCTTGTGTGTTTGTGTAGGTTTACAGTGAGAGTGTGATTCCTCGTATCGCAAAAGCAGCGAGCGGCGTCACAGGAACCCCCTATAATGAACTCATGAACTCATGGGGGGTTTATTTCCTGGGATTCGTGGGAAAATACGGATATGACAGAATCCTTAAGGTATGTTCAGGTTTGTGTGGATCCGTGGACTTTGCATGATGTGATTCACCCATTTTTTCTGTGGATCAACATTATCTTTAAACAATCTTAAAACTAGTCTAATAAAGTGTGTTGCATCCTCTGGTGTGTTTTATACTGTGTGTCAGGTGTTAGGGCGCCATGTGCGTGACTTTGTGAATGGTCTGGATAACCTGCATGAGTACCTGCGCTTCAGTTACCCAAAAGTCCAGCCGCCGACCTTTTTCTGCCAGGAGGAGTCAGCTACAGGAGTTACACTGCATTACAGGTCTGTGCTTTTGTCAAAAACATACAATACTGTTTAAAATTTTGGATCGTTTCATTAAAAAAAAAGCAATTTTTTTTGACGTTTCTTAAGTCAGTTAATAACTAATAATAATAGAGAGAGCTAATAGATTAATATACTGGTCTCATGGCATAAACATACCTTGGTGAACTTATTAGTGAGACACTAAAACCTACCAACAATCACTAACCCTATCACTGCAGTTTCTAAAAGAAATGAACTCTAGAGACTAAAAACTCTGACAACTTTTATTCTTTTTTACACAAATGTAAAAGTTTTGATGAATAAAGCATAATTTCTTAAAGAGAATCTCATGTTATGACTTTAAAACAATATTAATATTCTGGGAGATTTGAAAACTGATGCTTTTGAACGTTAGCATCACACATATCCAGCTTCATATCTATGGGATTTCAAAGATGGTAGGTTTGTTCGGTAGCTTACGGGGGACAGAGACGTACCTGAGAGACAAGAAACTCCGGTTCAGATCCTGTGTAAATACGGTTCAAGTAGTTATAATGGCACGGTGTGTTTTCATATCAGTTCATATCACATTTGAATTCTGAACCATCGCGATACACACCTGTACTAACATAATGTGCCAGGGTTCACGTATTGAAATTGTGTTTTAGCGTAACTCAGTGGACATTCTCTTTGAAACGTGCAGTAAGACATGTAAACATGGGGTTGCACGAAAAACTGCACAGATGTTAATATTTAAATAAAATCAGGTTATAAAATTACATTTATAACATTTATTCAGCAGTACATTTAGTCTTTAGTGTCACATGATCATTCAGAGTTCACAGAGTTCTGTGTTCTGGATTCGTCTCTGTATGTTCGGTCAGGAGCAAACGTAAGGGTTACCTGCACTACGCCATGGGTCAGCTGAGACAGATGGGAAAACAGTTCTACGACACTGACATCCATGTGGAGGTTTTGTCCGAGCAGCTGGTAGGAGATTATTCTCATGTCACCATGAGGTGAGACGCATGGGAACACATTTATTCACCTGATATGATTTAAATAGTAACCAGAATTTTGTGGATGTATCACAACTAAGCAAAATAATAAAACAGGGATATTTTGATTTCAGATTAAACTTTGATAATTCTGCATATCGATATATCCAGAAAGAGGATGAAGAGGAACAAGAGATCCTCCCCATCACCAGTGACTTTTTCTTCGAAGTGTTTCCCTTCAACATTGTTTTCAGACAGGTAGCGTTCTTCTGCTCTCATCTCATCTCAACTCAAACCACAGTATATCATTTTTTATCTTTGGTGCTGTAGGATATGGTTGTGCATAACGTTGGCTCTGGATTGGCGACCGTCTTTCCTGATCTGGACGGGAAGAAGATCAATGATGCTTTTCTGCTGGCTCGTCCTCTTGTGGAGTTCACATGGAATATGGCAAGACATTTGTAATGTTAATGTTATACTATGTATATTATATATAATCACATAACATGCTAAGTAATTTTTACTATTAAAATATTTTCTTACATATATATAAACACCCACACACACACTATAATATAATATTTAGTATTTATTTAAATTACTGTAATTTTTTAAATAAATTAACATATATATATTAAATAATAATTAGTCATTATACAATATTTATATCTAGCTATAGCTTTTAATAGTTTATTTAAATCATAATGTAAAATAACTGTTTGAATATATTTGTAACCCTGGATGGAAAAAAAATTAATTTCTTGAAACGGATTTATATCACATGAAAGCTGAATAAATTGCATTTATTGATGCAATGGTTGGTTATGATTGGAGAATATTTGGCTGAGATTCAACTATTTCTGAGGGTGCAAAAAAACTAAATATTGAGGACATCGCCTTTAAAATGATCCAGATAAAGTTCTTAGAAATGCATGCACTTATTAAAAATAAAGTTTTAGGGTAAAATATCTTCATGGAAGATTAACATAATATCCTTATGATTTTGGCATAAAAGAAATCCATACAAAATATTATTGGCTATTGCTACAAATATACCCGTGCTTCTTATGACTGGTTTTGTGCTCCAGGGAGGCATTTTAAAATGAAATGAATTCCTGTAAAAACAGCAGAAGACATGCTTTATTTGCTTATCCACATCATTTTATAAATCAATCAGTAGTAATACCAAACCATTAATAAATGGCATCTTTATATAGAAGAAAATCAGTCAATAAATGAATGAATGGATTCTGTGACAGATCATCTCCCATCCCAACAACCTGTTTGAGATCATGTCTAAGGAGCCGGTGAAGCGCGAGAGGAACCTTCATAACAGAGTGCAGAGTAAGGAAGGGCCTGCTGTCCATCTATTCACTGACCTCAGATCTACAGCTGGATCTAGTGTGTCTTCATGAGATGATTCTGTTCTCTCACAGACTCTGATTATGAGAACGCCAATCGATCAGCAGATGTAGATGTGGAACTGATGGCCTTTCAGTCGATTATAGGGGATGATTACAAAGGTCAGTCATTTCCCAGTCGATTCTTCCCATTCTACACAGCATTTCACAGAGATAGTTCACAGCATTAGAGATAGTTCACAAAAAAATGAACATTCTGTTGTTGTTTTACTCACGCTCATGATTCAGAGCTGTACGACTCCAATGTTCAAGATGCTCTTTTTCATAGAATTAACAGTGACAGATACAATCAACTCTATAATGACAATACGTGTCACAACAGTTGTTTATTTAGCACTTTATTAATTTACTTATTTACTCACATTTTATGTATTTACATGCATTTATGTGTGTGTGTGTGTGTGTGTGTGTGTATATATAATCGTGAATAATCACATCCAAAATATTTTTTCAAACGCATTTCGGGAGGAGGGGACGAAGGCAGTTTTGATCTCCGCCTCCTTAATCTTCCTATTATCTCGTTATCCTATCAGAAGCCCTAAATTGCTCTATAAATACCAATAGTTCCTTCCTCTCCGCACCTTATCCCTCCTCCTTCCCCCTTCCGCCTTCTCCTCCTTTGGGGGGGCACTCAGGATTAGGAACTGCTCGGCAGCCCTCCTAAACCTGAGTCTCCTCTCTAAGCAGCTTCGCTTATTTAATGCCTTCAAGTCTGAACTCGTGAAATAAGTTTATATATTAAATGTGTACTCTATATGTATGTGTACATGCAGCATATATTTAGAAAATATTTAGATATATTTGTTTATATATTTATCATGTATAAATATATGTAATATAGAATGTATTATATTTTTCTTAAATGTATACATGCATGTGTTTATAAATACATAATACATATACACAGTACACATGCATATGTTAGGTAAACAAAAACTTTTATTTTGAATGTGATTAATTGTGATTAATCATTTGACAGCGCTATTTGAAGGTCACATAGTTTTTTTTAAACAAAATGAGGGTCAATAAATGAGTGATATTATGTAGGTGTGGGAAGGATTGACACTGAAATGAAGTCTAGCTTCACTATATGTTACGTTCAAGAGGAAAACACATCACTAAAGGAATGCTACCATGTTTGTTGCGCTCTAATGGTTTCAGATGGAAACAGCGCTAATGCGATGGAAAGCTGGGGCGATGGCAGCCGCTGCTTGAAACTGAAGGGTCAGATGAGATACATGCCAGAGTGGGAGTCCATCATCTTCCTGGGCACTCCAGTGTAAGACACAAACACACACACATCGAACAGTGTAGGTGTATTTCTGTTTGTAGTGCTTAAATGCAGGTTCAGTTTATGTGTGTGTCGTCTTTGCAGCATGGAGAGTTTAAGTGCCATGTTTAAGACAGGCCTGTACATCAATGACCTGAGCATGCACGACTCCAGCAGAGATCTGGTGCTGGCAGGAACTCAGCAGTCTGAAGAGCTCAAGAGAGCCCTCATACAGGTACAGCGTTTGACTCATCAACAGAAATCCAGAGCAGGCTGTTAAAGTAAAATGTGCTTATGGGGTTTAAGGTGCAAAAACACATTATTTTCCACGTGTCCAGTTCTCCTCTGGCCGGACGCCCAGCACCTAATTTCCAGTTCAATTTTAAACACAAGTTAGATTGTGTAAGAACTTATATATAGTGTGTGTGTGTAATATAGTCTCTGTGCACAGCCAGCATAGGCTGCTCTGCAGACCTGTTCTCCTCATGTTACCTCTCTATGTCTGAGTTGTTCTCTTTGTGCCCCACAGGAACAAAAGAAATCCAGTAAACTAGAGGAAAGCATGAAAATGTTGGACTATGAGATGAAAAAGACAGATGATCTTCTGTACAGAATGATTCCCAAACCTGTTGCTAAGCGACTGCGGAAGGGAGAACCAGCTGTGAACACCTGTGAGGTTAGAACATCTGCACCTCTATCTCCATGCAGGTGTTAGTGTCGGACCAGTTCCTCTCGTTGTTGTCTCTTTGTGGGAACACATTTATAGAAATCTAGCATTACATCAATTGCAGTGAATGGGTGCCGTCGGAATGAGACCAGAAAAGTTTTTATTCTGACAGCAATTAAATTTTTTTTGGTGAACTGTTCCTTTAAACTGTGACTGGTTCACTGGTTTTTATTTTGCCTTGACTTTTGTTTCAGGTGTTTCCTGATGTGACCATCCTGTTCAGCGATGTGGTGGGCTTCACTCGTATCTGCAGTCATATCACACCCATGCAGGTGGTGTCTATGCTCAACACCATGTACACGCTCTTCGACACGCTCAGTGAGAAACACAGAGTGTTTAAGGTGAGCTCATTCTTCCAGAACAATCACATGTTGATAAAGATGTCCCTCACACTGATGTGTGTGTGTGTGTTTTAGGTGGAAACTATAGGTGATGCCTACATGGTGGTGGCAGGCGCTCCAGAAAAGACCAAGTATCACACTCACAATATCTGTGACATGGCTCTAGATATGGTTCGTTCTATCGATCATCTCAAAGACCCGTCCAACGGAAACAACATCCAGATTCGAGTGGGTATGTCTTCTCTCTTTACCGCTTGACATCAGTATGATTTTTTAATGTGTTTTATGCTTTCCAAGGCTGCATTCATTTGATTAAAAAACATGTTACATTGTGTAATGTTGTAAAATATTTCTATGTAAAATATAATTGATTTCTGTGATCACAGCTGAATTCTCAGCACCGGTCTTCAGTGTCACATGATCAGTCAGAAGCCATTCAGCTGATTTGATAAATGTAAATTAACAGTAACATTGGAACATGTATTAAAACAAGAACTGTTAGATAATGACTGATATTGATATCAAACCCATATTTTATTATGACTTCTATTTTGACCGGTTTGATTCTTCTCTAAGGGATTCACTCTGGTATGGTGGTGGCTGGGGTCGTAGGTCACAAGATGCCTCGCTACGGTCTTCACGGTGATACAGTCCACACGGCTTCTGCTATGGAGAGCAATGGGAAGGTAGATGGAGGATGCAATTTCATGTATATTGCGTTTGTGCTTTCTGAATTTAAGCATTTACTCGATGCAGGACTGATGGGGTTAGTGCAGTTTTAATCAAAAGCACCATAATATCACACACTCATTAGACTGATTTCTGCTGGTTTTATTGAGCGTTTCTCGGTTTATCACAGGCCTGAGCGCCTGCTGCCTGATTGACATTTGACTCTAATCTGTTATTCATAGGAAATGCACATACAGCTGACCAGCGCTACCTATGAGCACCTGAAAGGAAGTCACTTTATCTTCGAGAGACGCGGTACCATCACCATCAAGGTAATTAACTGGACTGAAAATCTGACCCAAAGCTTGTTTACCCGGACATTCTCAAAGAGGAGCACCTGAGGTCCACTGAACTGATCCAAGACCTGCTTGACCACCTTTATAATTAGTGCTGTTAACTGAGTATTGTCGCTTTATCAGAACATAACATACTGGTCATTTTAACATACTGTAATAGAGGGATGGTGGTTTCATTTGAACGATGTGACTGCTCCACCAACAAACTACGACTAATTTATTAATGCAATATATTTTTCTCTGACAGGGGAATGTGGAGATTGAGACGTACTGGCTGAAAGGAAAGAGAGATAAAGATGGAAACGCTCAGGCTGCATGCCCACAGTTTGAAGCCCAGACCATCAGTAAAGCTGCCATCTCTCCCTCCGAACCACCCGTCCATGAGGAAGTGCTGGTGCGGTCTCCCGGACAGGGATTAGATTAAGCCAGGACTAGACCTTTGCTAGTTTAGGACATTTAAGAGTTTTTAGAAACATGTCTTACACAAATGCATTATCTGTGAGCATTTTAAGACCAAACAATGACAACAATGTGTTTTAAGATATCTCAGTGCAAGCTTTTTCCAGTTAAACAGCTCTTAACATTTATTTTAAGTTGCCTTTCTAACTACTGTATACTATCTAGTCAATTTTCAGTAATCTGTCACACAATGGAAGTTAATTATAATAAATATGATCATGATTATTATTGTTGGATTCATGATTATTGTTATTATGTATTGTATAATGTATATAAATATTATCATGTATTGTAAATGTCATATATACATTAACTCATTATTATTTAATTAATAATTTATTATTATTATTATTGGTAATTATTATTATTTATTAATACCGATCACTATTATGCTGACCATCAGAACACTGGATTGTCCTCCTCAGGTGTTCCCCTCAGTGGCCGGAGAGGATGAGGACGATGTGAAGTCTCAGCGGATGAAGATGGAAACCTCTGGGAACTCTCTGGAGGAGTCGCTGGAGGAGTGTAGGGCTGAAGAAGCGTCCGTCAGTAAGGTGAGATCAGTCATTTCAGTAATATGAGATATTACACGGCGACACATGATAATATCAAACACTGTCTCATTATAAGGACGCTCTTCAGGACAGCAGTCTGCAGGACCCGCACATTGAACTCGACTCGGCTGAGTTTGACGACAGAGATTCAGTGGAGTCTCCCGCTGGCTCATGGGACTCCCGCAGCTCGGAGAAGAGCACTATGTGCTCTGTGTGCTAAACAGACTGATCGTGCCACGGCTTCAAAATTGATTTCTGAGAGTCTTTACGAAAGCATTCAAGCCTGTGTTTTTCTTTGTCTATCCTCAGAACCGTATGGCTATTGATCTGCATATGTTTCCAGAAGAATTCTGATAAGATTAGAGGGAATATTGAGCTCGTCTCATTCAGGTTAAAACTTTATAAATCTTTATTCTCATCTGCTGCTCTCAGGCTTTATATGGACTGATATCTTTATTTCTTATATAAAATAAAGGTGTCTGATAAAACTGAAAAGGGTCATATTTCATACCATTTTATCAATTAAAAGGAATATAATTCATTCTTTTAATTATTAACATATTATTATTGTTATTTATTTATTTTTTACATGATTTGCATGGCAATTAAATACATTCCTCCAGATTCTCATTCAGTATTAAAACCATTCTGTCCAGAAATGATTGTGATTTATGAAATAATATAAAAAACAAACTCCAGTGCAGTACAACCATGTATAAATATTTAACAGTTTAAATTATATATACTTATCTTTAAGAATGCTTAATAGGTACTACTTATAATTAAAATAAATACATAATTGTATATGCTATCATTAAAGGTTGTTAATGAGGTTCTGTCTGTAAAGCTGCATTCATTCAGTTAAAAACACAGCAAGATCAGTAATACTGCAGTAAAATATCTCTACAATACAAACATTTATAAATCAAAGTATTTTTCATTTTAGAACATATTTTCAAATATAAGTCCTGAAATATTGCTGCATATTTTTAGGATACTTTGATAAATAGAAAGTAATAACGTTTTTTTGGGACATTGTCAGTTTTGATCAATTTAATGTAAATTTTAATAATTTATTTATATCAATAAATAAATCAAACTTTTGAGTGGGAGTGTATGGTTTGCTTTTTTTACTGAACTGAAGATGTATTTTTCTCAGCTTGTAAAAACAAACAGAAATCATGTTTAGTATATAAGGCACTCGTAACTGCATGTTTACAGCACTTACTGTGATTGAACTCTGAAGTTTAAACCGTTTCTCATTGGAGCTCTATAGTTGTATTTGTAGTTCTGTGAGTGCTGTTTCTTCATGTATAGCATGTGTATATAGTTTTGATTCATGCCTGACTGTTGTCATGTGTGTATTAGTTATATGTTTATCAGCTTTAAGTGGTCATGGACAGATTTATCCGAGTGCTCTGACTTCCACTGTGAGTGTGTGAGTGTAATCGCTTCTTATTCTCTGTCTTTACAAGCTGAGACGTGACATCATTATTTCACTGCAGCTCTTCTCGAGATTCTCGCTCTGTTCTGTCCTGTCTGAGGTGTTTCTCTGTCTGTCTGTATGTTCTCTTACTGTACTCTACTGTAAGTGATGTGAAAGCAGGACAGCGCGACTTATTTAATCAGCGTTCTTCAATAGATTTTAGTAGATCATAAGCAAGCTTAATTATTTATTTATTCATTTTTTGGCTACATTTTATTGTTTACACAGAAAACAGTCATTTTAGTTTCTGTTATGAGACCCAATAGAATACAACTGGCAAAGACAAATATATTCTGTTATCCAGCCAGTCCAACCAAACCAGTTTATATATGTAAAAAAAAACAATTATATTTATTTTAAATTAAAAATAAGTCTATTCTATGTTCATATATTTTAAATGTAATTTATTCCTCTGATGTAAAGCTGAATTATTATTCCAGTCTTCAGTGTCACATGATCCTTCCCAAATCATTCTAATATGAACACATTTCTCGCTAATAGTGGAAAATTAATATTTTTGTAGAAACTGTAATACATTTTATTACAGGATTTACTGATAAAGTAAAAAAATACGAAGCATTTAGCACAATAATAAAAGCCATAACATAAATGTTTTGCCTGTTGCATAAATTATATGTGATTTCTGAATAAAAGTATTAAAGTGCCCCTATTATGTTTAGTTTAACTTTATTGTCCGTTCTGCTCGTCACAAAGACACTGGTGACATAACTATATCCACAAATAATACTTATCACACATTAACAACACAACATAAACTTGCTCAAGGTCAGGCAGCTTATTTATTGTCTCTCAAAAGAAAGAGTTCCCAAGAATCCCAAGCTTTTCATGTTCTCCTCAAAATGAAACATTAGCATAATTCCCACCCACTTTTTGAGCCCTTAGACCTGGGAAAACTTTTGGTTGCCTGCAATTATATGGTTTATCTATATATTATATGTGGTTTGTGTATATATATATAACAAATAAACAACAACAACAACTGAACTAGTGCTTTAGTTTCTTTCAGATGGTGTTTCCCAGCGAGGGGCTGGAGGAGCTGCGTCTGAAGGTGGCGTCCTCTCGGTCCAGACTGCAGCCGGAGGTTTGCCGCTCGTCTTTGGGAGATGTCTGTAGCGTGCAGTGGAAGCAGAAGGTGTAGAAGAACGCCACCAGGAGCAGGAAGCAGACGATGCAGAAGATGATGACTATGAGGATGGTGTGAATGTGTGTGTACGTGTCTTCAGAAGTGAACCCAGGGCTGAGTGTTGGGGTCACGTTCTCACGGCCCACGTACCCCACAGAGCTGAGGCGTGCCACACCACTCATGATGACCAGGGGGATTATGGGTAACCTGGTGCAGAGGTAAAAACAGCTTTTAAATGTTTTTTATTTTTTTAACAAGTTTCTTCTGCTGACCAAAGCTGCATTTATTTGATCAAAGTACAGTAAAAACAGCAATATTGTGAATATTTAATTTTTTTTTTTTTATTATTCCTGTGAATAAAGCTGTATTTTTTGCACAGCTAAATTTTCAGCATCATTACTTCAGTCTTTAGTGTCACATGATCTTTCAGAAATCTTTCTTATATGCTTGTTTTGCTGCTCGTGTTGAAAACATTAGTGCTTCTTCATATTTTGGAACAGAATACACTTGAAACAATTTTTTGTAATTTTTCTACATTGATGTTATTTAAGATATACTCAGTAGCATGCACTTCACAGCATATATTAGTTAGTCAATTGGTTGTAAAAGTAGATTTAGAATAGTAGCCTATTTATGGATGGACTTCTACGGCTCAGTCATAAATGAGCATGTTTTGTATTTCTAAGAACTAGTACAGATCATCTCATTTTCTGGATTCCGGAAGCTCTCTCATAACTAAAAGTTTGACAGGAGGCAGAATTAAAGACACTCACCCAGTCAGTTCTTATCTGTAGAAAAGTGTTCCTTTCCAATCTTTCTGAAGATCAGTTCACTTGTGTTTGCATTGCTGAAGCTGCTCACTGAATGCTTCCATGCAACAGGACAAAAGAAATTAAGAAAGGCTGGAAAGAGAGGAGGGAGGAGAGACAGTCGATGTTGCCATAGAGACGCTCACTGAGTGGATGAGAACTGGAAAGTGACATCAGCTACGTGCCGACTCCACAGAGATGAGTAGACAGATAGATAGATTATACATTAACATAAAAACAAGTCTGTCATTCAGTTATGTTGAGATGAGACGCAGAAGTGATAGATAGACAGATAGATAGATTTCATGATAATGTTTTCAATGATCAATGTTTTGGTGTCATTTGAAGTCTGTTCTGGGAGAAAAGGCAGATCATCAGTGTGTGTCAACAGCTGGAGAGCTTTATTGTCACGCAAAGTACATGATTACTGCAGTGTTTCTGCTGATTGAAAGACACCTGCTTTCTGTTCAATCCAAATTTATCTGCTGCCATCTGCTGGATGGAGAGAAAGAAACAAACCTAAAACATACTGAGTTAAATAACTGCCTGCTCAAAAGTATGTGTAAAATATATATATATATATATATATAGAGAGAGAGAGAGAGAGAGAGAGAGAGTCATACAGGTTAACCCGTTGGCAACATGGACTACAAGACCTGCTGAATGTGATAAATGAACAGTTTATTAGTTGACAAAGTAAATGGATGGTGTAATATGTTACTTTGATATATAAACAGTAAATCTCTGATGGTGCACTAGTTATGAGCAGCCAGTTTAAAAGTACAGTGCAATACCATGAATTATTATAATATAGGCCTACTCAAACATAATAGTTCCCAATTACTGTTTGTGGAAGACGTCTATAGGATGCACCGTGTTTCTAATTGTTTTCAGTCAGAGTGTAGTTCACACACACAGGGTTTAAAATGAGTGAGATGCTAAACTGAGACACTAAAAGCAAATGTTTAAAAATAAAACCAATTACAAACAATCGTACAAACAGTATATTTAAAGGAAAACGCAAACACCTTTGGAGCACTTGGAGCTTATTGTCCTTGATTACATGGAAATCAATGCACAGGTGTTTTATATCCTTGTACAGTTCACGAGGTGTTCTACTGCAGAAAGATTCACTTCTTCCTGCTGACGAGGTTGTTACAGATCCAGTTCATACCGTCCTGAAAATACACCGAGAACACCGGGGAAGATTTAGACCTGAGATGCATGCGGCATATAATGTCATTAAATAAATATACAGTGGCGGCCAGAATTATTAGTACACTAGTATTTCACCAGATATGAATGCTGTTTCTAAATGTTATAATGTATCTTGTGCTGTAGTGTTTCAGTTTACATCATCATCCAGTCCAGTACACAAACAAACTGAGACAGACTACATCTTCAACATCTTCAAGACGCTCACTTGTTGGTCTTCTCGCTGAAAATGTTAATTATTCTTTGCCCACTAGTCTAAAAGGTTGCTTTAAAGAACCTTCGAAAAGGTTCTTTGTGATGAAATAAGGTTCTTCAGATAATGAAAATAAAGAGATGGTTCTTTAAAGAACCTTTGACTAAATGGTTCTTCCATGGCATCGCTCTTTGTTTTTAAGAGTATAGTGCTCCAAAAGCAGCATAGTAGCAATTAATGAATTAGCATTTTCATTCAGAACCGACCCGAAAAGACCAAGTGGGTGTGCAATATGCTAATATTTCATTCTGAGGTCACCACGAAACGACTTGGGACTGGTTTGTTTAAAACGACTCGCTTCAATGATTCAGAGTCGATTCTTTAACTTCATACACTTCTCTTCAGGGCTGTGTTAAACTGCATGAAAGAAAAATGTCAAAATCCAAACTATTTTAGCTAGGGAAAATGCTATTGTTGTAATAATTCTGGCCATCATTGCAGTTAGTTGATTATATCTGATCTCACCTGCACACCCTCTCCTGTGACCGCCGAGCAGGCCTGGATCTGCCAGACCCGGTCTCTATAGGTGTGCAGGTTTAAACCCTCAGCGATCTCGCTGGCTGGAGACGCCGTGCCCAGATCTTGCTTATTCGCAAAGATGAGGATAGGAACGCCTGCGAGGTTTTCCTCATCTGTCAGCTCTGACAGCTCCTACAGCAGGCATATAACACCAGCATTCAAATTTAGGTCACAATATCCCGTGGCCTGTAGTCTGTAGTCAAATGCTGCCATTATGTCTTCATATTTGAATATATCAACTTTCCCGAGGTTACTGCAACACTAGGTGATGTGTTGTTGGCGAGCTGCTATTGAGACTGAATAATTACATCACAGATAGATTTCCTAGTATATATACTCTCTTAAAAAAGGTGCTTTATGATGCCATAGAAGAACCTTTTTGCCTAAATGGTTCAATAAAGAACCTTTAATATCTGAAGAACCTTTCTGTTTCACAAAAGGTTCTTTGTGGCAAAAGAAACACTGAGTGGTTCAAAAAATGGTTCTTCTAAGGCATCGCTCTGAAGAAGCACCTTTATTTTTAAGAGTGTAATAGTGTTTATTTAATGACAGAAACTGCAGATTTGGTGTCAGACTCATTAGGCTACAGTATGTTGTACCATGTTTTACTGTAATTTAACACAGTTCACCAGGAACAAATAACCTCTGTGCTGTGGGAAGATTTGCATATGATTTCCTGCCTTACCAATCCTGTTTCCTCAAACCGCTTCTTGTCAGCGCTGTCTATCACATAAACCTACAGATGAACCAACAGACATCCGTTAGCAAATAGTGACAGTTGACACAGAAATTGCTGATTGTGAATGCAGTCATTTCTCACCAATAAATCTGTGTTCTCTAGGTATTTTTTCCAAAATGGACGGATCTTTCTCTGTCCACCGATGTCCCACACGTTCAGTTTCATCCCATGAGACGCCACGCTTTTGATGTTAAAGCCCTAGAAACATCTTTCTGGTCAAAATAAGGTGTATAATTTGCAAATCAAACAATATGTAATTTGATTGGGACACATATTGGGTTAAACTTTATTTTAAGGTGTCATTTTTACAGTAATGTATATTTGAGTACGGAGTAATATTTATTATCTACATGTATATTTCTATTAGAGTTAGGATTAGTGTTTGGATTAGTTTTACTTAAATTATGCGCAATGTATTAGTATTATAACAGTATGTACATGTAATGTGTACACGCAAGGACACCTGAATATAAAATGTTAAATATCAAATACCAAAATGATACCAAATATCGCTCCAGTGTGAAATGAATACAATAAGAAAAATTTAATTTATTTAGGAACCAACTGCTGTGTAAGTCCCTTTTCAGGACCATTATTTTTAAAGAAGCGTGAGGTTTTATTTTAGTTATTGTTCTCTAAACCAGTCTGAGTTAGCAGCTCTTGGTCAGGATAAGCTGCAGACTGGACCAGAAGATCTCCACAAGACTGTACCTGCTGGTTTTGTTTGGACTCACCTGTGTTGGTGTGATGGTGTTCACGTCCTCCGAGGCGAGACACTTGAGCAGTGTGGTTTTACCAGCATTGTCTAGACCCAGCAGAACTATCCTGAGCTCCAGCTCTGTGGATCCCTTCAGCTTCTGAATCACAGAGAGCAAACCCTGCAAAGCACAAGCACTCATACTGTGTTTATATTCTTCAGAGGTTTACTTTTTGCCAACAAGAACAGGAAATCAGCCTGATTCAGTTTTTAACTTTTTTATTTTAACGTTCCATTCACATTGATGCATTTGACTTTTATTCAAAGCAAATTACATTGCATTCAAGGTAAACATTTATCAGTTATCTTTGCATTGCTGGCACCATTTGTATTTATTTTTTTTTTCTTGATTTTATTATTTACAACCACAAACTAACATTTCCGGAACGTTCTGGAAACCAAAAAATGTGGGTCAATGTGTCAGAGAGCATTTGCCAGCCGAAAATGTAAATCTATTGCTTATAAAAGTGTGGCTTGATCATTTATTTAGATGTATGTTATATTTATATTTATATTTCAGGTGATTTCTCAAACGTTGACATTTAACTGGAATAGCTTTAAAAAAATTAACTTGTTATTTTAGCTTTTATTTCTCATTTTTGTTTAGTCTATTAATGTAGGCTACTAAAATAACATTAGACTGAGAAAAAATGTTATTAATGCTCTGCAAACATAAATAAAAATATGAAATATATTAATAAAAATGGCAAAACCTGAAACTTGAATTTTAAATTTTTTTTACAATATGTAAGGGATAATGTACAGGCAGCCGGTAGTTATCGCAGGAATAAGCCCCGACAGTGTGATCAGTGTATCCCGCTTATTATTTGAAGAGTGTGAAAGTATATGTGTTGTATTGCTTTGTTTTTTGTTTGAGGACCCCCTTGAAAACGAGATGTTTCATCTCAAGTGGCTATCCTCCCAACACTAATAAATTTCTAATTTCTAATAAATGTGGCTGGGAACAGGTGATTGGGATAAGGTGAGTTCGGTAGTGAATGATTTGGGGACAGGTGACTGTGACGTTGTGACAGATGCAAACCTGCAATAATTAAATACAGTGCCCTCCACTAATATTGACCCCCTTGGTTCAGGTCAGAGGACTGGGCCAGCCATGGCAAAAGCTTCATTTTGTTCTCAGTGACTAATTCTTGTTTTTTATTTTGATGTTTGTTTTGGATTATTGCCACAATGGAAAACCCAACCATGGCCCATTATAAGATTTCTAACAGAGTCAGTGAACTATTTATTTTTTTATCTGTTGGTATTTAATAGAGTCCATGATGCCATGTGTTTAAACAAGATGTCCAGGATCTCCAGCTGAAATATAGACCCACAACATCAAAACACAGCAGTATACTTCATTGTATATATGGTAATTTTTAACCCTGTGTTCATCAAACCCATCTTGAGTTATTGCTGCTAAAAAAAACGTCTAGGTTACGAACGTAACCAGCGTTCCCTGAAGGAGGGAATGGAGACGTTACATATGAGAACTTGCCAGAGAGACCAGTTACCTTTGAGCTTAAAAAAAAAGGCCAATGTATAAGAGGGCATGAATGCAGTGCACTTTCAGGTTTTTGCTGAGGAGCCTAGCCGGCGTCAGTGCGATCCCAGAGTTGTGGTGCAAAAGTTTAACATATCTGTTTCCTCCTTCAGGGAGCGTGGGTTACGTTCGAAACCTAGACATTACCCTTTCAGTCAAATCACTTCAACGTTAAATATGGGAACACCCATGAAACAGGTCATGCGTTACACAAAGATCAAAAAACCTTGTGAAGGTGTTCGTTGTTGTCCATCCTCCAGCCCTACATATATCTGCTAGTGAGGCGCTATGAGCCAATGCATAAAATTAAGCAACACTCCTAATTGAGTGGGCTCTCAGTCCTAAGGGGCACGGTTCTCCCTGGTATAGATAAGCCAGGGAAATGGCTTCAACCACTCAATGCGCCAACCTCTGTTTGGAGACTGCAATTCCCTTTCTTCTGGCCACCATAGCAGATAAAAAGCTGCTGGGAGCATCTGATGCTCCGAGTGCGGTCAGTGTAAAGGCGCAATGCATCTAAAGGACACAACAACTCTAAGGCCGGGTCTGGCTTTTTTGGGGACAGAGCTTGCAGGTTTACTACCTGACCTCGGAAGAGCGTTGTAGTACCTTGGGCCAATTTGTAGTTCCAGTCCTGTCTGACAACTGAACATGCTGGAGATTGTTTTTGGATGAGTGATGAGAATTTTTTCTTAAACCCTCCCAAACAACATGTACTGATGTAGGGGCTGTTTGACTATTTTTTTAAAGGTTTTCTGACCCTGAGACTCAGCTATTTTCTGCCTTTCTCCAGCTGTGGTCTTTAGCCATTCAAACTCTACTCCTCGCTGTGTATTAGGATGACACCCATCCTCTTCCAGGCAGTTTACTAACATTGTATGTTGATTGGAAATTCTTAATTATTTCCCCCATGATGCAAATGGTAATTTTCACTGCTTTAGCTCTTTTCTTAAAGCCACGTCACTAATTTGTGAAGCTTAATTATCCTTTGCAGCATAAAAGAAATATATTCTTTGGTTTTTCTCATTGTGTTCATGATTAAGAGATTTTGGGCTTTGTTTTCCCTCCCATATATATTTCTGTGAAACAGGAAGCCAGGACTGGATATTTTCATGTTCATAATCACCCTGCATTGCTCAAAATTGTGAATATGAATGGAAATATAATTCAGAGAAATTTGACAAAAAAAATCTAAGGGTGCCAATAATTGTGGACAACAAGTATTGGAGAAAAAACATTTATTTCACAATGATATGAATCCCATTTCAATTGTTTTAATTCAACAATGCAGATTTATTTTTACAGCCACCTTTGCTCAGATTTACCAAGGGTGCCAATAACAGTGGAGAGCACTGTATATTAACACAGCTGTATCTAATGCCAATTTATTAACCAATATCTTTGCTGTTGACCTTACATGATTTAGTTTGATCATAAAATCAAACAAAAAATACTTTAGATAAACAATTGTGCCTCATTGAACAGAATTGAACCTTCCTCTCCTGTTTTCTATAGATGTGAATTTACTTTTCATTTAACCTGAGGTTTATTCATTATACTTTTTGTAACATAATTAGTTACTTTTTTAGAGTGTAATGCAATATTGTACTACATTACTTTTAAAATTAACTTTCCCCAGCACTGATCACAAGTGCAGTATGGAGTACCTCAAGGCACTGTACCAGGACCATTACTTTTTACACATTACATGCTACACTTGCGGGATACCATTAGAAAGCATGATGTTTTCACTGTTACTGCTGATGATACGCAGCTCTATATTTTTTCATGGCAATATGGATACATACCAAATTGCAAAACGAATGGAATACAAAGTTGATATAAAGAAAGGATGACTAGTAATTTCTTACTGCTAAATTCTGATAAAACAGAGGTGTTGAGTACATGACCAAGAACACTATCTAATACATTATAGCTGCTCTGTCAATTCCTTGTCATCAGTTAGGAACCTTTCCTTTAAAAGTCACATTTTTAGCATTTGTAAAGCTGCATGTTTTAACAATATATCTAAATTGCAACCTAAGCTCTCTGTCACAAATCAGGTGAGGAGGCATACGGGTTCAATTGCAAACTGTGTTTATTAGCTCAGAGTCAGGGCGAACAGAGTCGAGCATCGGCAAACGAGAACAGTGTAGGCAGAGGCATTAGAGTAAACGTAAAACAAGGCAAAGGTCAAATACCGGCAGTCAGTGTCAAGTCAAGTCACTTTTATTTATATAGCGCTTTTAACAATACAGATTGTAGCAAAGCACTGAACATTATCAAATAGAACAACAGAATTATAACAACTAAAACTAAAACAAAAAAACACACAAAAACATCTGTGAGCATGTTGATATCAGTATATGTATAATTTTTTTTCATCGTCTATTACTGTATATCAAACATAGAAACAGCATCACGTCCAAAGAAATGTAATAAAAGCGTTTCACTCGATTTCAAAACATTTTAGTCAGGAATTACAGTTCCATTCAGTACACCATTCATCATGCACTTGTGATGTTGTTTTTATATCGTATTATTATATTATATTATATAGCACACAGCCTGTCAACATGCTTCACTCACATTCAGACATTTTAGTCAGGTATAGTTCGGCGAAAAACCAAAAGCACAAAATACCACGCAAACTCATACAAAAACAAACAGTACTTACTCATCAGAGTGACTGGAACAGATCACACGCCACATCTTGAGGTAAATCCATCTGTTATCTTCTTTGCTGAAGTAGCGCTGTTTGTTTTGTTTCCTGTCTTCGGCGCTGTGCACATGAGCTGTTGTGGGCGTGTTCATGCCGCGCGTATCTCAGGCAGAGTTTGAATGACAAAAGCGAAAGTAGCTTGTGGGCCTGGTCACATTAAAATTAATAAGATCAGATTGAGAAACTCAGTATAGTGTTGGTTACTTACTCTTTACTTTAACAAAGAATATTTGTTTGCGTTTAAAAGCAGACACTTCAAGCTTTCTATAGATATATTTCTCATGTCTGTGTGTCATGTTCCAGCAGAGTTATAATTCATTTTAGTGAAGGCTTTTTAAAAACAGTTTGCGGAGAACAAAGAAAAATCATGCACACTTTTTTATTTTCCTTATTTTGCAAAAGAACACACTTTTGTTGTTACTGAGAGTGAACTCAAAAGTTTCTTCACTTGCTTACAAATGGATCGCATCCAATAAATAGTTGCACTTAAATGAAAACTTCAAATTGCTGATGAAAAAGCCTGCCTGGTCTCATGGCATGAACTTATCGGTGCACTTTTTAGCGAGACGCGAATTATGTACCAACAAGTACATATCACAACAGTTTCCAAGACAAATTAACATTAGATGCAGTAAAACTCTGACACTTTTTATTTACTTTTCACACAAATTGATTCATTAAGAATTAATTAATTTGATTAATAAAGAATAATTTTCGAACAATTACTTAAAGAATATCAAGTTATGTGTTAAAAAAACAATATTACTATCCTGGGATATTTAAAAATTAATGCTTTTGAATGCTAGCATCACACATATCCAACTTCATATCGATGGGTTTTCATAGAAGGTAGGTTAGTTCTGTAGTACAGCGATGTACTTGAGATGTGAGGTGCATTTAATGTCTCGGTTACGTATGTAACCCTCGTTCCCTGAAGAAGGGAACAGAGTTGTCATGTCGGATATGACTGACGAATTGGGATCTAGCTTCAAGAGACCAATCCACTTTGAGTGTATTAAAATATGTCAATAAAAATTGGCATGCACTGATTGACTCCAGCTGCAACTGATCTCAGTATAAATGAGCAGCAGCACATATTCAGGTTTTCACTGAGGAGCCGAGCCGGTAACCCGGCCGCTAAGCAGTGATACAGCACCATTGGCCACGGGACATGACGTCTCTGTTCCCTTCTTCAGGGAACAAGGGTTACATGAGTAACCGAGATGTTCCCTTTCAGTTAGTCAGTTTCTCAGACTGACTAACTGAAAGGGAACGTCTCGGTTATGACCGTCGTATATGACCGACGAATTGGGATCTCTACCAAAACGTCATTGACCCCTAGACTTGGGCGGTATCCAAATTTTCATTCCGTCAAACCTCCTCCCTATTTTACCTCGGTATACAGTATTGCCATGAATAATAAAAAAAAACATGACGTAAGGCTGAAACAGCATCGCCAAACTGTTGGCTTGTGCCTTAACTGTTCAGAAACTAAATATCAAACACTAATACTGAAGCAATAAAAAAATAACATGCACAAAAATATTAACAACTTTTATTAGCAACAAATAGCACTTTATAAAAAAGCAAATACAACAGTCAAACTGAATTAAACTAACATAAACATCCAGAAAGGTTTTGTGCAGAGATGAGCACACAAATCAATTAAATCACACCGCCTGAACAACCGCCTTGAGTAACTAGCTCCAAACTGTAGGCTGTTATTTCAGCTCCGACTCTGTCCTCTACGGTGCACCCAGTCGCAAGTTTTTTTTTTTTTTCGTGGCACGGACACGATTCTAACTCGACTTTCGTGAGTCCAGCACGAAGGGATGAATCCATGGAGTCGTGCTGGAGTCACGAAAATAACAAAATATTTGTGTCCCTGACACGAATAAATAGATGAAAGGATAATTTTGTGATATTGTCATGACCTGCCGTGCGACTGGGTTGAACTAAACAAATGAATGAATAAATAGGCATAAATAAATGAATGAATAAATAAAAAGGCCTAAATAAACGAATGAATGCATAAATAAATAAGTTCATTAATATATATTATTCAATTTGGTCAAATTTGCATGCAAATTTTTTTAGGCTAAATAAGTCCCTTAAACGCATCAACCTGCATTTTTTTGATAAAAAGTACAGAAAAAAAATTACAATTTAAAAAATTTTGCGAAACTTTCTGCAAATGTTATGCTTATCGTTATGCAACACATTCTTACTCTAACTCGTCACAATTTGATGCTTGGTCAATAACAAATTTATACTGTTCCTTGTCTGTTCGATTACATCATTAATTGATCTTTACTTCACATCTATGCCATATGTACAAGCTACTACTACATATACTGTAAAACATTACTTTGGTGTAAAGCTGCTTTGTAATGATATGTATTGTGACAAGCGCTATACAAATAAATTTGAATTCAATTGAAAACACTTTTGCGTCGCTTTTTGATGATCCCTTTTAGACACTTTTTGATGTGAAGGCTCCTCCGTTGTTTTAGATTGGAAACTCTTAGCATGATATTTGTTTTATTTTATCGTCATAATTAAAAGATATATTGGGTAAAAACAATGGCATTATTGCATATATGTAGTAAAACTGGCAAAACAGCTTTATTTAAATGATATTATTTACACATTTATGAGCACGTAACCCAACCCCTGCCCCTAAACCCACCATATGTCAATAAAACACAAGATATACAGGCAGATACAACTTCTGTCGTAATTTTTGGGAAAAATAGTAATATTCCAAGTCTTTTTGAGCCTTTTTTTATGATGGTATAATGGTATTTTTACCATATTACTGCCCAAGCCTGATGGACAATGTCCCTTCCATTGTCCTGGGGAGTCTCCCAAGTCCCTTCTGTCTGGCGTAGGCCGGGTCTCACCACAAGAGGCCAGCTACTGTTATCAATGCACTACCCATTCAGTAAGAGTGGAACACTGGGAACATCCCAGTGACACACAATGGCCATATATATCTACAAATATCTGCCAGCAAGACGCCACGTGCCAGCTCCCAGGGCAATGCCACAGTCCTTCTTTAGTGGGCCCGTAACCTGAGGGGTTAAGGCCTGCCCTGTCCTTGGTAGGCCAGGCTGATGCCGTCCATTATACAGCTTTGTGTACAGCCAACGTAGCATCTCAGTGCTCGGACAGCACAGAGCAAATCTAGGGCTGGATCTGCCTCCTCAAAGGGCAGCGCTTGGAGGTTCACCACCTGGTCTCTAAACAGAGTAGTGGGAACCTTGGGCACATAGCCGGGCCTCAGTGTTACCTGTGACACTGCTGCCATATACCCCAGGACCAGAAAATTTCAGAAGGGACCGCCGTCCTGCCATTAAACATATTCAAGAAGTTCAACACAGACCGACTATGTTCCTGCATGAGGCGTGCTATTTGTTGACCGAATCCTATTCAATTCTGAGAAAAGAGATCCTCTGTGTTCAACAGAGTTTACTCTTCTCCCAGTTGACCCGAAGCCCCAACAGGTGTTGTAACACCAAATGCCTGTGTTTGCAGATCTGAAACTGAGCTAGAATGATCCAGTCATTTAGGTATTTGAGGATGTGAATACCCTGCTCTTTCAGTGGAACTAGGGTGGCCTCCACTACCTTTGTAAAAATGTAGGGTGACAGGGAGAGCCCGAATAGTAGGTCTTTGTACTGATATGCTCAAACCTCAGTTGGAATGGCTCGTGGCGCAGAAGAATCGAGACATGAAAGTATGTGTCCTTCAGGTCGAATGGTGCAAACCAATCCTGCTAGAAGGACTGCTATCTCCACACGCAAGACAGGGAAATCCGCAACGTTCACTTACGTGAAGCGGATGCCGCTGAACTTGGGGGGATGCCGAGTGAACTAAATCACATAGCTGAGTCGAATGGTCTGGAGAAGCCAACGAGACAGACCGGGAAGCTTCATCCAAGCTTTCAGAGACCGAGCTAGCAGCACTAACAGAACCACAGACGTGCCTGTGGTGGGGCAGTGAAGGAGAACGCAGGGATCTGTCTTGGGTGTCTCGTAGTCCGTCTGAGTGTGTGCAGCTCTTACCAACTCTTACCAATTACAGTATATAATGCTTTATTGTGTATAGCCATACACCCAAAGTGCTTTACAATCATGTGGGGGAGTCTCTCCTCAATCACCACCAGTGTGCAGCATCCACTTGGATGATGCAACGGCAGCCACAGGACAACGGTGAGAGTAGGCTCAACACACACCATCTACAGGTGGAAAGGAGAGAGAAATATAGTCAATCAATGGATGGTGATTATTGGGGAGGAGAGTGAAAGTGATACGAAACTGGCCCGTACACAACCCATTGTCCCCTCTCGGGACCCAGAGACAGAGGAAACCACTCGTGTTTTAAGATTTTGGGAAATATTCTCCGCCTGGCCCTCTTCTGGGGGAGGTAGAGGTGTGATCACCATGTCCTGAAGAGCAGTTCCCTTCATTCCTGGGGCACCGTCTCCAGGCCACTTGCTACTCTGCTTGCCACCAGGTTTAGTGGGGCCTGAACGGGAGAGAAGGCTACCCTGCGGCCAGCTGCCCTGAGGCAGAATGCTCTTTAATGGCCTCAATTTGCTTCTGAGCAGCAGATAACTTCTGGGTGAAGTTTTCCACTGTGTCCCCAAAGAGGCTGTCTGGGACAGGGGAGCATTTAAGAGTTGTGTCTTGTCTGTCTCTAGCATGCCTGCTAGACACAGATGGTGCACCTGGACCACCATGGTGGACATCGCACAAACCAGAGACCGTGCCAAAACCTTCGTCGCTCGAAGCACGAGGTACGTTCATGGAGAACTTCCGAGTCATGACCACCCTCGTGCAGATCCCTCAGTGCCTTGGCCTGATGGATTTGCAACCACGCTGTAGCGTGTACTGCAGATGCAGCTTCTCCACACGCAGTAGCGGTGCATGAGCGCGTAGCAGGAGCAGAGCAGAAGCGGCACCGAGTCTATTTTTGCTGCACAGCTCGCTGAATTAAAGTGACAGTGCCTTGTTCTTGATCTAAACTGACCCGATTAACCTGAAAAGTTTTTACCATAAAATCGTGTAATTGATGTATTTCGTGTTTCACACTCACCATATGCAAAAATAAAATGCAAGCCTTCCTTTGCATGGCAAAATTAAATATTTCTTATACAAAATGTGAGAAAAGTCAGACATCCTTTTCCAGACAGGCTCTGCTATTTTTTCATTTACACATATTGAAAACTTTGCTTAAGTTTATTGTGTAAACTATATTAAGGCAGTCGCATAATAAAGTATGTTGGCAATAACATAAATTAAAGCACACAGTGTTTGGAGAAGATTGGAGAAGAATACGACAGAAATAAGATGCTTGTCTACAGCCAACTGCAGTACAAGCCGCAGTTCATGTGCTCTGCTTACGCCCTGCTGTGAAAACCGGCGTTAGACTCGTAGCATTTATCATGCACTATTATCATAAAGTTTGGTAACACTTTATAATAACGTTCAGTTGCAAGGCATTCATAAGGGATTAGTTAATGATCAACTAATTATTTACTAAA
>JAUCMT010000026.1:4297868-4317547 GCA_032357475.1 Enteromius thamalakanensis | reverse complement strand
AGTAAAGTACAGATACTTGAAAAATGTACTTAAGTACAGTAACGAATTACAATTACTTCGTTACTGTCCACCACTGGCCCCACTATATATTTCCTATATTAAAACTAAATATAAAAAGTAGATAGATTAAACATAAAGATTTAAATAAAATTGATGTATTTATTCCTAATTTATTATTATTTGATCATGGTCAGTTATTCCATTCAGTCATTCAGAAATAATGAGCAGTACAATCACCTTCTACGTAAATTGTAATATTATTGTTGTACTTCCCACAAATACTTTCCACTTCACATCCGATGACTGAGGTTTTTGAAATGTGCTTGATTGTAAATGTTTCTTGACTTTCTTTTTCCTGTAATTCATTGTCTTTTAGCCAGCTGATTGTGCCATTAGGAACGTCATGAGTGCAGTTAACAGTCACGGTTGTACCCGCTTTAACTTGAGTCGAAGCGGTGCATATAGTGACATTAAAATCTGGGAAGGAGAGCAAAAGATCAAGGGTCATCATACATTTCATATGTTTACTAATGCTATCTACCAGATGAAGTCCTTTTCTTCTTGAGGGTTAATCTCCAGTAGCATGGATTTGATCAGTGTTTCAGACAATAAAGCATAGTACTTGTAATTATGCAGCATTGGGGGTTATCTGGGGAAAAGGAGAATGGGAACAGATTTAATGCATTCTATAAACTGAATTATTTTTGTCATAACATATTTTATATTTTCTTTTTTTTAGAAATTTCTGATCAATATGCAAGCTTGTTTCCACGTATAAAAAAAATGTAACAGCAATGTTTTATCTCACTACTAAAGCTTTTTCCTTGCAACTGAGTTTATATCTCACAATTCGGAGGAAAAAAAGTGATTTGCACTTGTAAGAACTGAGTCAGAATTGTGCAAGTCAATTACCTGCATCATTACTGAGTATTTTTTATTCTTTGGTGGAATATTTTGAGATTTCAAATTAGAAATTCATTTAAAAAAAGACAGATTTGCAGCATATAAGCTCAGAATTCCAATACAAATGTCAGGCTCTCAAAGTCATAATTGTTTTTTGTATTTTGAAGCATTTGCTTTAAAAAACTTTTTTTTTCCTCCAAGAATTTCTTCCCAATTTTTTGCACATGCAAATATAAAATGAGCATTTTAATACAGCATAAATTCAGAATCAAAAAACAAAATATAACTAACCACTGGTGCAGTTAGTTGATTGGCATTGTGAACATTCTTGAGCTAGAACAAAGAAATATAATCAGCTTATGTACGAAAGTCGAATGTAAAATATGTTGTGTAAGTTCTCTGCTTGTGCTGTATTTTTACCGATCTGAGAACAGTTCAAACATTCAGACCGATTACACGTCTCTGCTTGTCCAAGACCTGCACCTGCTGACAGAGAAAAAGACACTAAGATATATCAACATTTCAGATTGTAAATCATCATTACTATCACATGATGGTTGGTAAACGTCCATTTCTGACCTGAGAACAGATCATTTATTTCCATTTCTTGATTACCTTAGTCTTTTACTTTAAAGTTAAACATGAATTTCTGACTGACAATATCTTGAGGCACTTTCATTTGTGATATTATTCTCTAGTAGCATTATTTTGGCAGGAAAAATAAGAAGACAAGAGTTCATTGATAAGCGTCCATGAATGAAAACAGACACAAAACACAGAGCAGCAGTCTGATGCGTGATCGTCACCGTGTGATTACAGTTAGTGGCCAAGGCAATAATGATAATACAAAAAAAAAAGAACCACAACAAAATAAAATGAATTAAATAAATGAACGAATCAATGTATAAACAAAAATAAATGGATAAATAAATCAACTCACAGAGATGAAGACAGAAGATGATAAGCAGTGTTCTGCTAAACATTCTCGTGATCAAAGGTCCTGACACGAGAGGAAGACATATTATCCTCAATATATGCTCTTCGTTTTTCTCACTTAAATTATAACTATTATTCTAGAAGCTAATAACATACATACATAGATACAAATTGTGTAGAATTAGCTTTAACTATTTAACAATATTCACTCAGAAATTGCTACAAAATCTTATTTTAATTTAAATCATTTTGCTATAAACTGTGATGGAACAGAATTCTACATGACAAGGCATTCTCTCTTACATTGAAAGATTACATAAAATATATTAAAGTCCTTTACCTGCTATGTGTTTCAGACGTGATGGTGTCAGGAGTCAGGAGAGCTCTGTTCAGAGACGCATATTTACTCACAGATGAACAAACAGATAGCATGCAAATCCCTCAGAGAGCTGCGAGAGATGGCTATATACAGCTGAGCGCTTTGCTTATTGTGATGTGAGGAGGATTAGGGCAAATGTCAAGAGCTGAATATGACATTCATTTTTTTATATCTGTGTTTTGGCTAAATTTGTTTCAATACCATTTGTAATAATATTAAAGTTATAATATAATTTCTATATCTTTATTTACTCCACAGTGTCTTGTATAATCTAGGAAGTATTATATTATAATTAAAAAGTTATGCTATGTACTTGTGTTCAATCAACATGCATATTATCTTGACAAAATATTCTAAAACCTCTTGTGAATGTTATTAACTTTTACGACTAAAGAGATAACTAACCTGATATAAAGACTACCATTAGATGGCATCCATAAACCATCAGCTGCCCTGTACAGTAAAACACTGGCACACTACAGTATCAACTCATTTCTGTCTGTTTGTTTGTTCTTCTGTATAACCTTTCAGCACACTGTACGTCATGTAAATCCACCTGGCCAAAGAACACATTTAACATTTTAATCTCCACCATTAATATGCTAAGGATAAAATAACACCTAGCAGAGGAAAAATAGTTTACATGTAAATAAACAGTGTTGTATTTCAGAAATGTCATACAATGTTCTGAGCAGCTAAATAAAAAATTTCTTTTAAAACAAGATTTTTTAGCAAGAAAAATGTGTGATATTGTAATTCATTTTAATTTGTAATAAGATTTTTGGAGAAAGGAAGGAGAGACAGAAACAAGGCAGCTAAAAGAAGAAAAATCATTCAAGAGTCATCATCAGATGATGAAGAGTGCTTCTGCCTTGTCTGCGTGGAGCCGTTTTCAAACAGCCGTCCAAAAGAGACCTGGGTAAAATGCAACAAATGGGCCCATGATGCTTGCACCTCAGGCCGGGCAATTAATGTGTGCCAGAATGATGACTCTCGGGTTGAGTCTGATTAATCAGAAATAGGGCATCTGTTTTGTTCAGAGGATAAACATGTTCAATAAAGCAAGTTATTTGCAGCGTTCCCTTCAGTTATGATGGATTTATGTGCAAGACAGAGAACATTTGAGTTTAAAGTTTTCTTTCTACTTAATGTTTTGATTAAAATGTGTATTGGATTGAAATATTTTTTTTTTTTCTCCAAATTCTCTTGGCATAAATGTTCCAATTTCAAATTAATAATCAATAATCACAATTAAGTATTTGTGTTCTTATTTTAAGATAATCTAGTGGGGCATTGTCACAAGTGCACATTCTCCATTCAACAGTCTCCGTAATGAGATAAGATATGAAAATGTAATGAATACATCATATGTGCCTGAGACTTCCTTCCTTCATTTGGTGAAACATTTATTACGTTGTGATGTATGGTGCTCAGTAAAAGTTAGTCAGTGTAAAAAGTGTGACAACTTACCCCGCTCTCCCCATACCTTGGATATGGTGGACACTGGATTTGGTGGTTGAGCTGGTCATTGTTCGGACTGAATAAGTCTAATGATAATAGCTTACTGTTCAGCTGCAGCTGTTTACATGGATGCATTGGTGTTGCGTGAAGGCATCTCTAAGACATTAAAAGTACCGCTATTTGAAGGATTGGCTACAACTTAAAAAGAAGTAGACGTTTTCTGTCAGGGCCGGGGCATAGGCGGAGTGAGCAAATGGTGCCAAGGGGCCCCAAAACAAGTCATGTTTTTTTGTTGTTGTTGTTTTAATCTTTGAGTCATGTTTATACATCATCGTGTAATGGGTAGGTTTAGGGCTGTGTGGTCGTACAAATTAATTGGCGTGTTTCCAATAAAAACCCAAAGCTATGCAGCGTCTGTGTGTGAACACAAAGATCATTGGTGGGCTGGGCTGTGAGGGGAACGAGGTAAAATCTCGCCTAGTAAATTGGCCAGGTCCTGTTTTCTGAACTTTGTAAGTGACACAGTCAGAAGAAGATGGTCTATCTTACATTGCAATAAATATAGTTTCCATTAAAATAACTAAAAGATGTTCACCTTATCAGCAAAACTGCAAAGTTTGATTTAAACTGTTTAAAACAACTTAAATAGACTCTATCTAGCCAGTGGAAGAACGATATCAGCTCTATTCTAATTTATCTAATAATCCTTTTAACAGTTTTTGTTTTTATCTTGAAATATTTATTCTAATACATAACATTGGATGATTTTTAGCAGTTAAATTAATGTATGGCACCAATGGCATTTATTTGTACATGCTAATTTAGTGCGTAGCCTATACTATATTTTCTCATTTAGCCTACCTTTGACAACGCATGTGGATGGGAATATGCATGCAAATATGCAGATGAGGTAATGCATAGTAAAACTAGGCGTTGTAATAAGCTGCATATGGTTATTTCTGGGAGGAGTCGGGTGGAGATGCACGTGCGCTCAGTCTTCACCTGTAATAACAAAATTATTAAAGAAATTTTGAATAAAGAAATTTTGAATACAATGCTTTTAAACATGTCATACATTGTTTTTTCACTTGTTTACATAAGTGTTGTTATGAAAATCATGCTTGACATCTTTAAACCAAGGTTTATTACCCAGTTATGTTAATCTTAATCTTATTTTAAATGAGCTTAAATGCTTACTGACAAAAAAACAAAAAAAACGTTCGAATCTACGATCTACGGACTCAGCGAACCAGGCAGCTTCTCTTTTGATCTTATTTTTGTACTCTTGTAATGTTGTGTAGCACAAACTGACACGTCTAACATTTTATTTTATTAAGCAGTCCGCGCATGCGCGTCAGCTGATTCTCAGTTCACCTGTTCGAAGTTGAAGCGCGTCAAACACACACGAACGCGTGCCGCGCAGGTTAAACGCACGCTGTCTGTAGTTTCTCTACTGCTGGTATTATGGTGGCGATTAGAGGTTTAAGCCAAAGCTTCTCTCGGCTGGCCAGAGGAGCATCTTTACAGATCAAATTCAGCAAGAGTCGTGTGTTCAAGATGCGCTCGAGCTCGTACCAGGTGAGCGGCCAGGTGGATAAATATTTGATTTTAGGCTGCACAATGATAAAAATCTGTATGCATACAAACGCATTTGCTTAGCCTACGTTTATTCTTAATATATATAAATCCATCTCTATGTATGCGTATTAGTTATATTGTTTTTAACTCATTTATTTATTGTCCATGTGTCATTATTTTACCCTCAATGTTTTTTCTTAATTGTTACTTATTTGTTGAGTTTTAGCTGAGACTTATGATTAACACAATATAAGAACATATTGGCATGCTATGTTTAACAAGCTGTTACATAAGCCAAGCACATATATTAAAGTTAATGTGAAACTAAAGTTTTCTGATAACTTCCCCTGTCCTGACAGTAACTATATCTAATCCATTCGGTTTATAGTTGAATTATTTTTTTCCACAGTAATCTCTGATTCATTGCACGCGTGACATCACAGTGTGACAAATGCTGTGAAAAATATTGCTTAATTGCTCTCCACACAGGAGTTTCATTGTTCAATTTCTCAGTCCCATCGTTCATGTCTGCATAATACTTCAGTAACCAAGAACCTGGTTACGTTACTTGAGTGTTTAAGTACTTCTGCGGCCCCTAACGGGTTGAGGTTATCCGCTGGGGTTGGTTATTTGATTCTTTCATTCATCAGGTTCAACTCAGTGGATAAGTGCAGGGCAGGTGGGCCATAGAGTAGGTCTCATACCACACAAAGGGTTGCTTACAGTCGAAAGAGAGGTTTAGTCAGAGTAACCACACTTCCTCTTGTGGTGTGTTGCTATGGTAAGACTTCCTTTTGAAACAGGAAGTGACAGAGCTCTAAGAAAGAGGGCTGGCAGGCGGCGTAGCTGTAGAGAGAAGCAGTTTGGAGCGACGTCCTCAGTGTGGGCACCTACCCCGATGTGGCCATGTCCAAGAAAATGAACACTCTGGCAGTGCCAGCGGGTCAGATGGTAAGTCTGGGTCAGGCCTGCTGGTGGTTTCTCTCCAGCTCAGAGATGCAGCTTCGCTGATTGGTTCTGTTTGATGGGTGTGTGCATATGTTCAGAGTTGTTCCATTGTATGTTTATGCATTTGGTCTTCTATTCTAGCAAATATTAGATTTGATGAGTGTTTGCAATCCGGAAGGTGATGGATATTGGTTTGCGGTGTTTAGTTGAGCATTGCGGCGCAGGGAGACAAGTGAGAGGCTAGCTTCGAAGAGTCGCGAATGGGTTGCTGCTGTTTCCCCACCGGTGTTTTCTTCTGGTTGGCTTGTTTAACTAGTTGTCTCGGCCTGTTTATCCATCCACAATTAGTCAGATGCCACTTTGCATTTCCAAGTTGGTGTGATGATTTGAGGACAACATCGCTCTGCTGAATCTGACAAAGCAGCTTTGGAGAAGTCTAGGTACGTCTTCAGGGACAAAGACGAATTGTAATGAAAGTAAGCCACTGGTTTAGCAGGCTGAGCTCATAAGTGTTGTTTGAAGGATATGGAAACCGCTTCAGGACAAGTGTCTGCCTATTGTGTACTAGTAAATATAATGCTAAAAAAATCAGCAAAATTCATTATACTGTTAGTTAAATGGAATAGTTCATCTAAACATTGAAATATGTCTGAAGTATTAAAAGAAATATGATAATGTACTCAGGCCAACCAAGATGTAGCTGAGTTTGTTTCTTCATCAGATTTGGAGAATCTTTGCATTACTTCACTTGCTCGGCACTGGATGCTCCGCAGTGAATGGGTGCCGTCAGAATAAGAGTCCAAACAGCTGATTAAAAAATCCACACCACTGCAATCCATCAGTTAAAGTGTTTTAAAGCAAAAAGCTGTTTGTAAGAAACAAATCAATTAAGATGTCAATAATGTGTTTTTAACCATAATTCCCAAAAACTCTTTCTCCAGTCTCCATTATTTTAAATTCTTAAGTCTGTAAGAATAATAATTAGCTTTATATTAAATGACATAATATAACATTATATATAATTCTCCCTAGAAGTGCGGTAAGTTTTACAAAAATCCCTTTGTAGGGATAAGCTTTCAATTTCTTTTGTTCTTGTGATTTAAACAAATGCAAAGTTATAGTTTGTAGTTATTACAATTAGCTTGGCTGTTAAATCCATGGTGTCTTTATTTAGATGGCTTGCTGAATGTGTTTGAGACTGAAAGCGAATGCCTGATGAGCCGCAGAGAAAATAAGCATTTCGCAATCAGGTTACCACATTGTTTCCATGGCAATGTTTTTGTGTTTGCCCCGTGGGTCAGCCGAAAGCCAGCCTCACTAATGTGACATGCTGTTTGATGAGTCGTGTCACGTCCCCTCATGAACTTTTTATAACATCAGACACACCCATATCCTGTGTGTGTACAGCTCTACATGCAGCTGTTAAAATGTGATTTCCTTAAATGCATTAATTCATGACTATGATACCGGCCTCCATTGATTTCACTTGTGTTTGTTTGCTCTTGCAGACCCAGGCGGTTTCTGATGGGGGTGAGTGTGTTATTTCTTTACACTGAACTTACTCTTCTTGTCAGTCTTGTGGTCCGATCACAATTGGGTCACCCAGTGCATTGTCAAACGCATGTCTTGCTCACCTCTAGCTGTCGTTTCCATACAGAGCTCAACTTTAAGTTAACCAGTCGTGGCAGCAGCTCCAGCCTATCAGAGAGCTCGAGCAGGTCAGGTGGTCCTCAAAGTGGTGATGGTCCAGCCAGTCGGGTGGTCAGCTGGGCAGTGTGTTTCGAACACCTGCTTGAAGACCACGTCGGCGTGCGATACTTCACTGTAAGTTTAATGAGGATTTTTATGATGTGAACATACTAGATATAAAATAACATAAATATTAGTGATATTTCACGATGACCAATTACCAGAATGAAGCAGCTCAACTTTACGTATTATCCAAGTATAAATATACACACACACACATATATATATATACATATAAAAAACAGCATCAATTATGATCATCAGGATTTTGAGGAACATTTATTTAATCTCTGAATCGTCATTGATTTAAATTACATTGTTTTGATCATCACTAAGCATTTCAATCTAATCCACTAAGACCTTATTAATGATATTCTGTTGATTGACCTCTGATAGTTCTATACTTTTTTAAATATAAATAAAAGATATTTTAGTATCTTTTATAGTGTTATAAAGATCTTATGTATATTACAAGCTAACAGAAAACCATCTTATTGTTTGATCATATAAATACCTAATACCCCTAGATTTTATTTTGCGCCTCTTAATGAAAGTGCATTTTTAGATTTATATCACCGTTATGGATTGTGAGTTAAACCTCTCGTTTGTGCAAATGATATGAATGCTATTACTTTTCAAGAAATATGGCTTTCGCTCGTGAAATGAAATGAAACCATTATTAGAATTAGACAGATGCATAATGAAATATGACTTCAATTCTTCTCTTCGCATCCAAGCCGTTGATCAGGATTTCAGGTTAGGTAGGATGCACAAATGTTACTGGTCACGATAAAAGGAAGCATTCATTTCGTAAAAAACACAGAATTTACACCCAGAGCTTTTGTGAAGTCGTGTGTGTTGATCATTGAGGTGTTTTGGTTCTTTATCTTTCGGTCTCGCAGGAGTTTCTCAAATCAGAGGTGAGCGCTGAGAATATCCTGTTTTATCAAGCTTGCGAGAAGTTCAAGAAGATCCCACACACAAGACTGGAAGAGGTATGAAAATACTTTCAAGATGAAAACATTTCGTGTGAATGAAAATAAGTTTTGAAAATTATTAAATAGGTTATTTAAACCCATTTAAACTTATTTAAATTAGAATTGATGGTTTCTGAAGATACAGCAACCCTTAAAACCAAATATGCAGAAACTGGATTTGTTAATTTGACATTTAATATGTGAATATGCAGTGATGTAAAATTAATCTTAATTGCATTTTAGCGTTTTATGCAGATATACCCAGGATATGCTAAAGTGTACTATAAGTTGTCTAAAAGCTGTTTGGGGTTTAAGGCCACAATAGCAGACCTGAGCATTTCTTTCTGTCATCTTAGCTGTCCTTAACAACCCTTACATTACTATAACAGTATCCCAGGGATATGCTGTTTTTCATTAGGTGTTTGAGTGATTGTCTTCTGTATCTGTGCTTTGTTTCTTCTGGATATTTAATCATGAGTAGACATCAAAGGCAGTTATTAGTCTAAAACTCTCACATGTCTCTCATCAGCTGAAGAAAGAGGCACGTTCCATCTACAACAGTTTTCTTTCTGAAAGCTCTCTGCATGCGGTTAATATCGACGATACGGCCCAGATGGAGGAGAGCGCATTAGAGACGCCTACACCCGACATGTTCAATAAAGCACAGGGACAGGTACGAGATGTGTGTGGGTGGAAGGATAAAAATCACAAGCAAATACTGTCATAGAAAAATACTCATCATAATGTGCATCTCATTAAATATTATTTTTACTGTGAAGCTAATGAGCAAAAGGGATTGCATATGTAGAAACTACTCTTTAATGCATCTTTTGGATAATAGAAGTACTTTATGAATAAGATTTAAACCAAAAGATCAGATTATGCATTGCAACTGCTTTACATGAGTTCTGACTATAGAAAGCCAAAGATAGTCTGAAATGGATTACTGTAATTGTGGTTTAATCGTTTCCTCTGTTGTAGATCTTCAAGCTGATGAAAATGGACAGCTACACGAGGTTTGTCCGCTCTCAGTTGTACCAGAACTGCATGCTCTCTTGTGTGGAGGGCCGTCCTCTTCCCAACATTGGAACCCCGGAGCCCAAAAGCAAAATGTCCAAAAAGAGTGCAACGCCACCTAATAACAGAAAGGTAAAAATCCATTCAAGGCATGGGGAGAAATAACTTCCATAGTAACACAAACCATACTGCTCCTGACCCTAGTCATATCAAGACTGACTGTTTACTGAACGCACTGATTCTGATCAAGATCTGACGGGATGTTACACGTGAAATGACCAGAAAAACTGAGACCAAACTGTCCAAATGTAATAACTGATTATCTCAGACACTGAGTGCAGTTATATGATCAGAAAAACATATAATAACATCATATAAAGAAATATTTGGTAACAGTATGTATGAAGCGTCTGAATACATTATAATGGTATTCTTAAGGTATTATAATGAATGCATAATGTACAGTATTATAAATAACTTTATAATATATTGAATCATGTCATGAGTATTCATAAGAACAATTTTAATGAGTACGACAGTTTATAACACACATGATTACAATAGATTATATAGTGTGTATATTGTATTTTTTTAAGATCAGATATCAGATCAGATTAATGTGTAATATGACAAATTTGCTTTGAATTGTAATCTGGTGGGTTTTTCTAGGAAGGGTTTCTTATCAGTGTTGAACGGCTTCGTGTTTTAGTTTGATTGGTACAGCCTGTTTTCATTTGGATCTAGATGCTAATTAATGCATGAGGTAAAAAAACTGAATTTGTCTAATTTAGACTATACTGAATGAAGCGTGTTTGCATGCTGGTCTTGAATCGGGCAATACTTTTTTTTTTTGTCAGCTTCGAATAACTAGTGAATAGATTTGCTCCACTGTTTTGTTGCTTTATAATGTCACTAGTCACTTACAGTATATGTGTAGTGTGAATGCTGTTAATATAGGCTCTAAAAATGAATCTGCTTGGCATACTAGTGTGAGCTGTGTGTTGTCACTGCACCGTGGGAATATGATGCCGTGTCAGTGAGCTCTGTGAACCACAGTGAGAAAAGTCCTTATTCATGTGTAACTGTGTTTTGGAACAGAGTGTTGAGTTGAAAGTGCCCTCATCCGACAGCAAGACCAACAGGAAGAAGAGGTTAGAGAAGAGAGGCTCATGGGGAGGTACAATCTGACTCAGCGCTTCTCTATCTGTGTGGCATCTTTGTGGAAGCGTCTGCAGCGCTTGCCGCATCTCAGAAGTCACTCTCATGAACATACCCAAAGTTAAAAGCTCATGCAATGCATTTAAACAGTCATCATTTCTAGACAAATGGTCATTTTCTACTCTGATTTGAACACCTTATTTGAAGGGGCGTGTCTGCTGTGACCACTGCTGTGATTGGCTGATATCTGTGCATACACAATATATGAATTCATAACAGTTTTGAACAGTGCTGCGTTGTAGCTGAGCATGCTCATGATTCTGAAGTAAACCATAAACTTCTCACTGCAACATATAATTACTGCCCAAATACTTTATTATAGCTAACATACTGTGGTGAAAACAACGTATAAATTGATTATAACTTGGCTAAAATGCCGAGATCAAACCACTGATAGACTCGCGCTGCTCTAGAGATTTGTAAAGAGCACAATCTTTCATCACATCTGTTTTAAAAATAATTTCAATATAGATAATAGATGGTTTTCACACTGCAACTGTGAAATTAATTCATGTTTTAAACAAAGGTGTTTCAGTTCTGAAACTTTCTGTACTTTATTAAAAATAAAAAAATAGAAACACTGATGCCAATAACAAAAAATTTATTTATGTAGAACCTTCATGGAACCTTTCAAATACAGAAAAGGTTCTTTTGTAGTGGAAAACAGTTTTTAGATTTAAAAAAATATATATTTATGTTTTTTGAGGAACCAAAAATAGATCTTTTAATGGCATGATTGCGAAAGATACCATTTTGTAACCCGTTTCATTGCAGAGCGACATTGTTTAAATATCAATCACTTTTTGATTCTTCTCGATGTCTCTTTTCTTGCATGCTTTCTTTCATGTTTTCAGCCATTGCACATGAACTAACAGTATTTGTTTCTCAGCTGACCAGTCCTATCAGCATGCGACGGTGTCTCGTAAAGAGTCTCAGATCTCCGTGAAGTCTAACAGCAGTCTGGAGTTGGTCTCTGGAGTCGGGCGAGCTGAGGTATCTACACCAAATATTCCTCCAAATGTAAGAAAAAAGGAAGCTATAGACATCACAGCCTAACAAAAGCACGATTTCTCTGTCAGAATGGACGCTGCAGTGTGGCCATCTCTGATCCAGAAGCCTTGAGTTCTGGTTCTCCGACAGCGGATAAGTACTGCTGTGTCTATCTGCCAGACGGGACCGCCAGCCTGGCCCCTGCCAGACCCAGCGTGAGCCTCCGAGACATGCTGAGCAGCCTGTGTGAAAAGAGAGGCTTTCCTCTGAAAGACGTCATCATCTACCTGCACGGCAAAGATAAGGTTAGTCCAGCAAGCTAAATGAGGGAACCCTATATGCCTATATGCTAAGTCATTTATCTAACCAGTGACTTCAGCATTATGACTCTACAAGAACTTTAACATTGACAAGCATCGTCAAATTGCATTTCGTTTAAATAGCGACTTATACAAGACAGATTGTTTTAAAGCAGGTTCCCAGCATTCAGCTATAAATCAGCTATGAAAAGCCATTAATCTCATTATTGAGCTCAAGTCAATTCAGTGTGAGTTTGTTCAATAATAGTTCAAAATATTTGAATGTTCTTTCTCCGTGTTGACTGTTCCATACTAGATCTATTTTTTTATTGAATTGCAGCAACATCTGTCAGTTTCCTTTTTCAAAGATTTAGTTCTGCCCTCTCACTAACTCTGAATTTAGTTTAAAGTGGCAATATCCAGTTTATGAAATTATGTAAATGAACCCTGCTGTGATTGGCTAACTGCTTTGCATGTGAAATGAGCTGCAACACTGAACCATTTAAATATGTAGAGATGAGTTATTTTGCCATCATTAAAATACTACCACTGTTTTTTTTTAAGGGTAACTCCACCCCAAAATTAAAATGTAGTCATTAATCACAATATTTTGGATGAAAACCGAGAAGCTTGTGAATTCCACTGATTGCCAAGTAATAAACACTGACAGGGTCCGGTCAGAAAACATCTGAATGCTGCGATGCAAAGTAAATAAATAAACCTTTATATACCATCATATTTGTGAGGATGATGAACGTGTTTGCTTCTTGACAGCCTCTTTCTCTGGATCAGGACAGCTCTGTGTTTGGAGATCAGCAACTCACTTTGGAGCTCAAAATTACCTTTGCGTGAGTCACACATACTATTTGTGGACAGACCATAAATAATCTCTAACTCATTAATCACTAAAATAATAAGTTAGTAACATTAATAGCATCAGCTAATAACCATAACCCATGAGTGTTTCTTAATGGTTCTAGTTTTGTTTCTGTGACAGCGCTGGTGCTCAGATGTTTGTTTGTGTGCAGGCTGGACATTGTGTTTGCAGAAAGAAAGATAGGAATCATTGCAAAGTCCAGCAGGAATTTGGGCTATGCACTTTCCGCTGTCCTACAGAAACACCAGCTTCGACCTCAGGAGGTGCAGGTCACTCTGGTGCGTACACATGTGGAGAGCTGATGAGAGACCTGCTGAATAATTGGTGTTTTGTGAACATACTGAGCATATGACGTTAACCCTTTTTATTCATAATTTCAGAGTGGCTCAAATGAACTTCTAAACATGAACACAAATGTGTTTCGTCTGTCCGGCAAAACAGTGCGTTTGGACAAAGTTAAAGGTGTGTTAGTTTTTTTTCCTTTTAATTGTTTAGTAGAGAAATTCTAAATTAGGCACAGTTTATTAAGATCTACAAAACAAATTTAGTTAGTAATATAATTGTACTTAAATGAAAATAAATTTTTTTTTATTAAAACTTACATCATATATATAATATCTACACACATACATATTTATATACATGTATGTATATGCATGTATTTATACTGTGTTTATGTGTGTGTGTGTGTGTATATATATATACTGTACATGCATGTATATAAGTTGCTGGGGTATATTTGTAGCAATAGCCAAAAATACATTGTATGCGTCAAAAATCATTAGGATAGTAAAGATCATGCTCCATTTGTCAATTTCTTACCAAAAAATATATTAAAACTTAATTTTTTATTAGGAATATGCATTGATAAGATCTTCATTTGAACAACTTTTAAAGGTGATTTTCTCAGCATTTAGATTTTTCTGACCCTCAGATTCCAGATTTTCATAAAAATGGTATCTCGGTCAAATATTGTCCCATCCATCCAAATTCATACATTAATGGGAAGATTATTTATTCAGCTTTCAGATCATGTATCTTCTGAAATCTTAATTTCAGGAAAATTAACACTTACTACTGGTTTTGTTGTCCAGGGTCACACACACACACACACACACACACACACATACATACATACACATAAATTATTATTATTATTTTTTTTACTCATTTTATTTAAATTGATTACACTTATGCTTACTAAAATGATACATCTCTCATTTTAGTTTGCATATTAATATCTTTTGTTTGGATCAAATGGTTCAAAATACATTTTGTAGTCTGAAACAAATTGTACCCAGCTTTGAAAATCTCTACAAAACTTAAATAAAATGAAAATAAATAAAAGTAGATCATTTGGTCCAGATAGTGAAGGAAAAACAAACTATAGACTGTGTTAAATGCATAAAGTTAAGGGCTATATTTTTGACATTTAGAAGTCTCTCTGGCTAAAACAATGAACTCTATTTCTTTTCCACGTCTTCTATCTTCCTGCAGGATTTAAATCAATGTCTCTGAGTTTAGTTATGCAAACCGCTCGTGGTATTCTCTCTCGTGTCAGTTTGCGTTAGGCTTATGTACTTTCCCGTCACAGTATTTTTGCCCCACACAAATGAAATCTCCACCTCAGCGGTCATCGCAGGCTTTAAAGCAGTGTTTTAAAGCTCATTTCCTCGCTGTAGCTCTTCAGATAGAGTGGAGAGGGCTGAAGGGACCACCATATTACACCAGACCTTAAAAATAGGATTATGGGGGAGGTGTTAACTGACATGAGATCCAGCTTCTCTCTTTCCAGTGATCTCATTTCCTCACTCATCAGACTGTTTAATGATGTTTATCTCTGCATTTTTAGCTGGTTTGGAGACTCGATCCACTTCACCAACACCCAAAGCAAATCACAGAACCAGAAAAAACCAGGACATGGACGGTAATGCATAAGTATGGTGTATATGAACATGCGAGTTGCAACCTTTGTTCAAATGTCAAAGCCAGGAAATGCACATTATGCATGATCTTATGTGCAAACTACACAAATAAAATATATGGGTACAGTATTAAATATAAGAGTGCATTGCATAGAATACTGTATCCCACAATGCAGTGCTCCCAATTTGTCCATCCATTGTGAGAACTGAATCAATGTGTATAGTGCATTGTATTTTTGTATTAATCATTTTATTTTTATAGTTTATTACATTTATGTTTGTACTTGTTAATAATACAATAGTTAAATTAAATACAGATATTAATTTACATTTTGCATATTGCATGCTAGTCAGTGTTCTGCAAGACCTAGCTTGAAGTCATTATAATTATGACCCTATTTGTCTCACACATCCAATCTGTCGGGCTGGTTTCTTTCAGGTCTTGTTGAGCTATTGTCTCGTGCACAGTGCAGTCGTGTGGATGACCAGCGTGGTTTACTCACCAAAGAACAGCTGCAAATACCGCAGTTCCTGCAGCTGGCAGCAGGGAGCAGAGGACAGACTTCCTGCGACCAGACACAGGACGAGGATTGTGCCCTTTGACCTGACAATCATTCAAGCACTATTCAAGCAATTTAAGACTCGAAACAGTTAGCTGTATTGCAGACTGGAGGAGAGAAACTCTTATAAGGTTTTGTAATTGTGTGTGTGTGTGTGTGTGTGAGAGAGAGAGTTGAGGTTTCTTAACTGTGAGAGTGATTGAGTAAGATGTATATTTTGTATATTACAGACGCTGTCACGTAGAGCTCTTAGAAACGCTGCCTGTTAAATAATGCAAGTTATGGCAAGTTGCCTTAAAAAAATATCCAACTACGTTTGCCTGCTAAAACTATTGTATTTATTTTCATATCAGATTGTATTGTGTGCAATATCAAGTTTGGTATGGGAACACATTAGAATGACTTTATATTGAGTGTGGTGTTGTTCACAGTGAGTTTTAGTCTCTGATTAAAAAAAGGTTTTGTGTGAGCTGTTGTGGGAAACTGCACTGTGTTGCGTGTGGTTTTTAGACACTTTGTTTCATCTGGTGACACAATCTGATATAAAATAAGACGAGCAAGGCTATATTTAGTTTTGTAAAAATAATTTCAAATTTCCTAAATTAAATGCCATTCCGTTTTTCTTTTTTCTCCAGATCATTCATTTAAATGCATTATTTGGTTAGTACTGCTGTTTTGTGTAAAATGAAAGCAGATATTGCACATTGGCCAGATATTAAATTTAAAGTCTTTTTTATTTTTTACATCTCAGAACAATGTCTTGAATTATGCTAGAGAAACTAAGAATTCTCACTCTCACAAATTCTACAAGACAATTGTAAATTAGCTCCTCACTATTCTGGTTTATACAAGTCTGTAAGTCTGCTAAATTATTAAATATAAAAATATACAACACCTTTGCAGAGTATCTCATAATTAAACATTTCATAGTTTGGACTGCGCTGCTAATTCTGAGTATACAGTAGGTCTTGCACATCTGACTTAATATCTCACAGTTGTGCGAAATATATATCGTAAGAGTCCAGATACTTCAATCATGAGTAAACCAGTTTCATGCCTTCTTTACTGCTACAAAAAGTTATTCAGGTTTAGAGCAGTGTGAGAGTGAGTCAAATATCACATTTACTTAAAATGCATCTCTACTTCCAGTTACAGCAATAAAGTCACAGTATCCATATATCTTTCTGCAGTGTGTGTAGAATGCATCTCGTCCTCTTCCTGCGATCAGGGCAGCACATTCTTGTTGATCCTGGAGCAACCTTCCAACCCACCGATCAGATTTAAGAGATAGTTTTCCAGGAAATATGTTTTAGGCTTGTGATCAGGGTTGGATATTTCTACACTCTTGTAAATCAGCTTGACTGATTGTAAGAATACAAAGTTTGGTGAACTCTGACCTGTGAAATCGCATCATGTGAAGGCCAGTTTGGTTACGGCATGACCATTTTCTCTTCACGCAAAAAACGGTCAAAAAATTTCAAATTTGTCTGCCAAAAAATTGGGTCTAATTTTAGCCATGTCACGTTGTGCTATACTGTGCAACACAACCGCCCATAATTAATTACTCGCCCTCATGTTGTTCAAACCTGTAAGACTTTCGTTCATCTTCAGAACCCAAATTAAGATATTTTAGTAATGCGTTGCAAAAGTTGAGTCACTGATGTCACATAGATTGTTGTACCAGTGTTATTAACATGTTTCAGGTGTGTTGCTGTCTATGGAGACTCTGACGGCTCTCTCTGATATCATCACACATATCTTCATTTTTGTTCCGAAGATGAACGAAGGTCTTCCAGGTTTAGAACGACATGAGGGTGAGTAATTCATGGCAATTTTTTTCATTTTGGGGTGAACTAACCCTTTAAATAATATATGTTTAATTATTTTGAAACATGATGACTACCTCTGAGTAAATTAAATTCAACAACATATAATCTATCTAACTTCGTTTATATGTGTGTCTATCCATCAGTGTTTACACTCCTTAAGGTATTTTTCATCATTTTCAATAATCCTGAGACTTTAATGTTAAAATCATACACATTGATATGAACTGTAAACAGATTGCTTGACATCATTTAAATATCGCCAGAAACATGATCTGCTTCATCTCTCTGTCTCTCCTTCATCTTTCTCTTACACTCATCAATAGTGTGTGTTGGTGATTGGGATGGTGGCTGTATATGTTTGTCTGTGAAATTATGAATGGGATGTGTGTGTGTGTGTGTGTGTGTGAGAGAGAAAAAGGGAGGGATGGAGAGACACTGCATCGTGAACCAAGAAGGATTCACTCGCTGGCTGCTCACCTTCACAGACACACAGGAGAAGGGTAAGCCTTCATCTATCTACGTTTTATCATCCTTAGATTCAGTATGTTTTTATTGTATTTGTGTAAGAATTGTGTAATGAGCTCCTGTCTTGAACACCAGGGTGTGTGTGTGTGTGTGTGTGTGTGTGTGTGTGTGTGATACTGGTGTATTTGTATGCAGCAGTTGCTCCAGAATCACTGAAGGATGAATTTACTTCCTCTTCTGATGATTTGTGTTCAGTAACATGGAGTAAAAGGGGTTTGATTCCTGACCATCTGAGCCCTGGTTCTAATGTCATGATGTTAAAAAGCTAATCTTGCTCTTAGTGCTTCTGGAAATTTCTGTCCTCCCTGCTGAATGTTTTCTTTTAATAATTTATTATGAAGCACAAATGAAGGTGTTAGTGTGTTATTAAATATGTACTGCAGGTCTGACTCACAGAAATATCATCACAGCATGACATGACTGGAACTGATGTTAAAGAGATAGTTCACCCAAAAATCTAAATTGTCATATACTCGAAAAACAGAAGAACGCTGGTAACCAAACAGCTGACTAGCTATTGACAATATCAATAAATAAATATAAATACACACACACACACACGTATGTATCTATATGTGTGTGTGTGCGTGTGTGTGTGTATACACACACACACAAACACTACAGAATTCAGTGTCTATGACCAGCTGTTCTTCAAAAATGTAATCTCTTGTTTTCCGTTTATAGTTATATCAGATATACCACTTTACTATGTTTTAAAAGCTTTACTATGGTATCTTTTGGTCTCTAGATCTGAATATCATTTTTAGCTCTTTTTTTACAGCACGCCATCTTTAATTCATTTAGGTCTAAATATTAACAAATCTTGAACTGAACGATAGTACAGAGACATTGCCGTTCAGATGAGTTTTTAAAGAGTTAAGACTGATTTGAATAAGCTTCTCGACCTTCAGAAAGATGATAGCCTCTTTCTCTCAGCATTATTAAATCCTCATTTGAATAAGAGAATGGGTTTGATAGGTTTTACATTATTCCTCTGAATTGAAGCATAGAGTGAGGTCACGTCGCCCGTGTTTCACGTCTACATCACTTCATTGGTTTCCAGCCTCTGTCTTGTGTTTAGATCTTCAGTTGTTCAGTTCTGAGCAAAAGTCAGGTGTCATTGTTATTATTACTCTTGAGGTTTGAGTTATAGTGATTATTCAGAACTCAGAACTTTGCTCAGTGCTTCTTAACGTAGTATTTAAAGGCTATTTATGGTGTTTTTGTTGTATTTTTGACTAAGCTTGTTGGTTGTGGTTGTGTTTATTATTAACAAATAATTGGTTGATTTAACCACAATTTTAAGAGCCCGATACTGTACATTATAATCTATTTAATAGCACACATGAATAAAGATTCATAATACAATCATATAAATACTAATATATAAATATCTATAGTCTATGCACTATATATATATGTATATTTATATATATACAGTGAGGTCAATAAGTATTTGATCAGCCTGTGATTTTGCAAGTTCTCTTACTTAGAAATCATGGAGGGGT
>JAUCMT010000026.1:4265375-4290190 GCA_032357475.1 Enteromius thamalakanensis | reverse complement strand
TTTACTTAAGTATATATTTTGCAGGGTAGTTGTACTTTTACTTAAGTACTAAACTTATGTACTTCCTCCACCACTGCTGTTTAATGTCTACCTTATTGGTAAGCACTTACCTCAGACTGAAGCCATAAAATGAGAAAAAAACTTATTTTAGGCTATTTATCTTACTTATTTCTCAATTTTATTGAACTTATCTAAAACTAAAATATAATAATTTAAAAGATGACAAAACTAAATTACTCAATTTAACTAAACATTTTAAAGAAGTAAAACAAAAAAGACTAAAATAAAGAATATATAATAAAACTATTCACTACAATCCACTATGGATCTAGAAACTCTTATTATAAAAAGAAGACCTATATTAGAAAACGTATAAGTTTTAAATAAAACAGTTTGTTGGAGTATGTTTTTATAAGAAAATACTGATTCAGTCTTTCAGCTGCAAGATTAACATTTAATCAAATGTTTTATGTGTGTCTTTTTTATAATGATCATATTTATCATTAATCTTTGAGTGAAATCAATTTTTGTGATCCCAAAGCACATTTGAACCCTTTAAATGCCTTGATGTCATTGCATTAGTTAACAAAAGAGATTTATTTTAAAGAAAGCACTCTCAGGACTCTTGTTGTTCTGTGCACGTATTCCTGATTGAGTTCATGCAGTGTTGTGGCAGGCTTGCATTCAATAAAGCCATATTTGGCTCTCAGGGTCACAATGGAAAGCCCGGTCCAGTGCTCCGAATGGAATTGCATAAGCCGTCTTGTGATTTTGCCGCTTGCTGTGCTCTTGTGCTGATAAGGGTGAGATTTTAATGCTGTGTACGGCTCCATTTATACAAAAGCAGGTCAGTGCGAGAGCACAGGCTCCAAACGCAGAGCTCTTTCCGTGCCACAGCTGTAAATGAAATGGTGTCTTTGAGCTGATCATGTTTGCTGCATGTGTGTAGGCCTTGGTTTATGGCAGGGGAACTCAAAGCACACAAATTCCCCCCTAAACTGCTGTTTTGGGCTTGTTGGTACAGAGTTCAGAGCAATTTGTTCTGAAACTGACACAAAATGTTACTCCTTTTACGAATGATAGATACTAATGTTTAGCCAAAATGTTGCTGGCTAAATAAATGGTACCCTAAATACCAACCTGATCTCACAGAATTGCGTGAAATAACCACGAACACTTAAAGCATAATTCCGTGTTAGTATCACGTAATGATCAGAAATTGCGTGATGGGCTCACGTAAAAGATTACAATGTAATTCAGTGACAGGCACAACATACTTACAACCTTAACAAGTGCTTACAAGTGTGTATAAATAGTATATGCCAAATAAAAACGGAAACCCTCTGTATTATGCTATGTGATGAGTATTTAGGGTTGTTGGGGTAGATGCATTATATGTACGCCAACAAATTTTGTGCTCGCCAAGGTGCACTTTCACAATATTTCGTTTTTATTTTTCATAGGCCTGCTATCAATATGCATTTGGTTACCAATTTTCATGTAGGTTTGCGACTACTAGAGTACATTGTAACAAAAATGTGGGTCCCCTCTAAGACCCTTTTTCGTACTGATGCATTTGCTGAGATCGGCCGTTTTGTGAATGGTTCAGAAACTGATATTTCACGGTAATAAAACTTCCACACAGCTTGCTTTAACTGAAACCCAGTTTAAAGGTGTGTTCCTCTACAGAGAGCCATGAACAGAGAACGCAGCACCTGTGACGATGTCGTGTCCACTGAACAAGAACATAATCTGTCATTCACGTTAATTGCTCTGACATTCAAGAGCTGCTGCTTTCAGGAACGCATTAGTATGTGGTCCTGTGAGAGCGCTTTCCTGTTCGACAGTAACCTTGACATGAAAAGCACATTTATCTGGTATTAAAACAGAGCAGCTGTGAAACAAAGCTGATGGCTGTCGAGGCATTTCAGATGGGAAGCGCGTCTGTGAGGGACCACATCATCTTCACAAACATTCGCTTATTTGAAAGATCGTCAGGAAAAGTTAGAGATAAATTATGTAGACAATGATGGGTCTGAAGTGACAGCAGGTTATTCATTTTGATGTTGTCTGAATAAATACTAGTAGTTCACCCAAAACGAACTTTTTTATTATGTATTCATACTAAAGTTGTTCAAACTCTGTATGCTATAGAAGACTATTAACATTTGCATATGAATTAAAATATGCAAATCATCTGTGTTGTAACTGTAACCTTTGGAAATATGGAAAAATCTGAACACCTATGTGCGACGGAGAGAAATGGTCATGAAATATCTTCTGATCTCTACACAGACTGCAGCATGTCCTCACGGCCAATCAGAATCACCTCTGCAGAGCACACTATCAGCTTCAATGGTAAGATGTCAGACACATTTAGACATGTATTCTTCATTAGCTGTGATAACAGTGTTTATTCAGCATCAAATTAGCATTTTATTACTGATACTGAAAGATCACGTGACACTGAAGACTAAAGTAATGATTCACTGTAATACTCTTATTTTAAATATCAGTAATTGATTTCAATTATTTTTTGCTAAAGTTTTAATATATTGTGAGACTTCTTTAAAAATATTAAAACATCTTTACTGGCCCAAATGTAGGCTTATATGAGCCTGTGTATTCCATTTCTATGTAAAAACATATGAAATGCATTCAAAATGTTAAAGATTTCATATATTAGCAAACATGTTTATGTATGTGTAATACATTATATGTAAATATGCATGATAGACATAACCGCATATAAACATACATATTTTTATTAAAGTTCTATAAAATATATATTGTTGACAAGTATTTTTGGTACGTTTAATTCAATATAAAACAAAGCCTTGTCTGTGAAACTGTTGGTCAGTGACATGCCAAGTCACTTAAAATGTTTTTGCATATGTTACCAAAAATGAGATCAAGTGGCATTTGTTTTAAGGAAAACAGCATGGGTTTATGATGAAATAATAAATGTGTTTAAGTGATGAAATTGTCTAGAATTAATTTCTTCTTTCTGACCCAGGAGGGGGTCATGACCCCAGAAAAAGCAGCACAGTTCTGGACCTAGTGAGCAGCTGCCGTGACCAGACCTCCAGCACTGATGCTGACCATCCTTCATCCAAACCCTGGGAGGCAGGACAGCTTCCCAAAGTCCACTGTGTGTCTAAGTCAAATGACTTCTTAGGCTTTTACATTCCAGAATGCTTATTTTTAACTCTACAAAGCAACAATGTTAATAAATTAGCTCACATGCACATCGACAACATTGAGACAGGAACATTGTGTGGATGTAAATGTATTAGACTGTAACTAAAGATCTCTCTTCTTCTCTGGTAGTGCCCACAAACACCAGCGAGGACAGAAGTGGAGTAATGTCTTCAGCGTTCATTACCTTACTGAGGTTTCCTCTCCTCTTGCTTTTGCTCTATGGGTTCGTGTGCTCACTGGACATCCTCAGCTCTGCTTTTCAACTGGCTGGAGGTAATTATTCATCCTTGACTGACCTTTACTCCACTTTCTGCATCTCTTAACCACCTCTATTCTTCTGTGTGAAGAGGGTTGTTTGCCATATTTTAAAGACCTTAGCACTCGTACAAGTGAAAAATGCTGTGTTTTCAAGGCTGTGATCATTGGTTAAGCATTAAGATTTAGTTAATCAATTCTAAATGTATGTTTATGACAAGGAAGAAATGGATTTGCATGATTAGCTTCAGCATGCAGCTCTGTGGTGCATGTCATCTGGACAAAAACAAACCACACTGTGCTGTTAAAGGTTTGTTTCAACAGAAAACACACACTGTTTGTTTTTCATTATTCTGTTGTCAGTCTTTGTCAAACCTGTCTGAATAGCTTTTTTCTCCTTTTCTTTGGAACCCAAGAGAATTTGTTTTGAAAAGATAAATTGAAAGTCAATAGAGAATAGATGGAGAAAAAAAATCAAAGTAATCAAGCGTATCTGTCTCTAAACAGTTCCGAGGAAGAATCTGTTCATGCTGGCTTGCAATTACATCATTTTTGGTGCTTTTAAGATTATCAGATCAAACCTAGTTTACTAAAATAAATCATATGTTTTACATTTCTTACTCTTTTGTCAGGCAAAGTGGCTGGAGACATTTTCCAGGACAATGTCATCCTATCCAACCCTGTAGCAGGACTCATGGTGGGGATTCTGGTCACGGTTCTGGTCCAGAGCTCCAGTACTTCCACATCCATTATAGTCAGCTTGGTCTCATCTGGATGTAAGAAACACAAGTCAGATTTCTGGACTAAACCAATCATCCCAGATAAATGTCTTTTCACTATGCCTGTCAACTGATTGCGTTTAATTAACTGAAGTGCACTATGGGTGTAATTTGTACGAATGACCACACTAACCCACCCCTTGTTCGTAGGGATTCACTAGCACATGCATCCCCTGGGTTCCAACCCACGATCACATGATCAACACATCGCTCTACTACCTGAACTAAACCAAACCTTAATGTGCTGCTGCTGCTGATAGGGGCGCAAGTGTATCTAAAACTTCATGACATCCAAAGTTCCTGTTAAGTTGTCTGTTAAGAAAACAGCTGCGACTGGCTCTGTTCACAGCGATCATCTGCAAAACTGTTGTGACTTCAGATACTTTTTTGCAAAACTTGGCCCTGGATGATGCAACCGTGTCCTTTTTATTCCACATTATTTCCAGAAAGCCTTATCTCTAGATGTTGTTCCTGCTTTAATTAAGGAGCGTCTCTCACGGATGAGCTAATTAGCTCGTGCACATGCAGAGGTGGCCTCAAAGTCCGAGAAGCTTGTGAAGTGTGACTGTTAGAGCTCACTCCAACTAAACATCAGCGTTCAGATCTAATTACAACAGATGCACAATTTAATGAGGGAAATTTGTTTGGGTTAATGAGCTTGTTTTGACACAATAAATGGTTTTAATATATAGATGCTACACTATAGATGCAATTGCAAGTTTATATCTCACAATTTTAACAAAAAATAAGAATTCTGAGATGCAAGGTCTTGATTCAGACTTTTTCCCCTCATCATTATGACTTTATATCTCACAATTCTGACTTTATAACTTGCAATTGCCAATTTATCAAAGTCACTTTTATTTTATTTTTTTATTTATCACACAATTCTGACTTTTTCCCCTCCTAATTATGACTTTATATCTCACAATTCTTTGAAAAAAAAAAGTTTTTTACTCAGTGGAGGAAATGGGCTTCCCTACAAATCCATCATTTTGACGTCTTTAACTTTAAATCATTGCTTTCAAAATTCAGCTCTCTATAAAAAACTTGTCTTGTAGGAATAAGAAGAGAGATAGGCACAGATCAAGCACCATTTACAATCCACAACAATCCCCAAAAGTTCTAAACAAACATGTCGGTGAATTCTGATGTGAGGGGAGCATTATTATGGATTATGGAATCATATTTTTAGCAGAAGCAATAGAGACTAAACATCTCAATGATGGATTAGTTTCTCACAAACACAATTTTTCTCTTCACAAGACAGGAATTGATTGACTCGAGTGGTGTGTGGATTATTGTGATATTTTATCAGCTGTTTTGACTCTCATTCTGATGGCACCCATTCAGATCCATTGGTGAGAAAGTGAAGAAGCAAACTCAGCTACAGCTTGGATGGCCTAAGAGCAAATCTCAGCACATTTTCATTTTTGGTTGAACTATTCTTTTTAATGACAAAAATGCACAAAAAAAAAAAATGTCTTTGAACCCCGCCATACGAGTGTGAATGTTATGAATAGAGGATGAATATGTTAGGGCAGCCAAAACAATCAAATCTTGAAATCTCAAACCTTTTGAAATGGTTTAAAGAGATAAATGGTTTAATGACATTGTGACTTGGCTTTGATGGATGTATGTCCTGACACACAATGCTCTGTGGGTTAAAACACAAGCCCTGATCCACACCAGCTGCAAACCCCGGTGGCATAAGGGGCAGTAATTCCTGCAATTACTGATGCTAAACTACCCATTCATAGTATCTAAATGGAAATTTGACTTGACTCTAATGCTTGACAGATTTAAGAGTCGGTGGAAACAAATGAGAAAGAAATGATCTGCGTCACTGAACAGAAGAGATGGAAAATATTTAGTTGTATTTGCTAAAGCATGCATCACTACTGCTATTGCTCATGCTTTATGATCTATGTGATTTATGTGTTTGTAGTGCTTGAAGTGAAGTGTGCCGTCCCCATCATTATGGGATCCAACATCGGCACGTCTGTCACCAACACCATCGTCGCCCTGATGCAGGCAGGAGAGAGGAATGAGTTTAAACGGTACCCGATGACTTCCACCATCACCGTTATCTTCACTGTTTAATCACACTGGCACGCAGTCTTTCTGATCACTTCAAGTATCCATGAGTTCTTTGCCAAATGCGTTCTTAATTTCGGCAGAATTGATCTCTTTAAGTGGAAATAAAATCTAAATTTTCCTTATTTACATTGTAAATGCATGTTGTTGGTCTTACTGTGAATAATTAAGAAGAAAAAGGCCAATCTGTTATCAAAATGCAATAACTTTCAGTAAATGACTTGCATTGTTTTCCGAGAGAAAAAAAAATAAATCCACTGGGCTCAGGCTAATAAGCCTTTGACATATAATTGCAAAGTTTCCCACAGTCAGTTTGCTGTGGATCCATCAAAGTAAAGGGTTAGGAGATATAATAATACTCTAATGACTGTTAGTTGACAAGTTACTTAGTGTTAGTTGAATATCTAAAGTGGACCGTCGAAATAAAATGCTAATTATTTTTGTTTGGTTTTGTTTGTTTAACTTTATTTATTTATTATTTTTATTGAATTCAGAGTTTTTTATTTAAAATTATTATGCAAGTATATTAGTATGTCTTTTTTTCTTCTCTATTTATAATATTTTTATGTATTTAATTATTTTGTTTTTATTGTCTTCTATTTATTAAATGTTTATATTCTAATTAAATAATAATTTTTTATCTCTAGTGATTAATGTCCTGTTGATCACCTGTGCTCTGGCTCTCCAGGGCGTTTGCTGGGGCGACGATCCATGACTGTTTTAACTGGCTGTCAGTGCTGGTTCTGCTGCCGCTGGAGGTGGTGTCTGGTCTGGTGAGTTACCTGGCCAGAGTCACTGTCAGCAGCTTTCAGCTGCACAGCGGAGAAGAAGCACCCGAGCTGCTGAAGACGCTCACCGAACCCCTCACTAAACTCATCATACAGGTGATTGTGTGTGCATGCAGTGTGTTTTTAGACTGACTCGTGTTTCTTCCAGTGTTGAGAGATCCAGAACTGGCCCACAGTGAGAGAGTGTGATGTTGACTGTGATGTCTCTCTCATAGCTGGATAAATCAGTAATAACGGCCATCGCTCTGGGGGATGAGTCCATGAGGAATCACAGCCTTGTGAAAGTCTGGTGCAAGTCCAGCAGCTTTGTGGTAACGTTCTCCTGACACACACATTTTTCATGCTCCACATCTGCTCATGAACTCACCTGAACCTTTACCTACACATTTTTACATTAACCTGATGGTTTTCTCTCTATGACAAAGATACGTTTTATTTAAGCTTGCATGAATGAATTAATGGATGACTTAATGAACAAACTTAATATTATAAAAAGAAGTGACAAAATAAGTGTTTTAATAATAAATATAAATATAATAATAATTATTATTATTATACATAAAGTACAGAATGAAAAAGATCAGAAATGTTTCAAAAATAAATAGCAACAAATATACATAATTTATATGAAAAAACAAGTCAAAGACACAAACACTTGTGTGTTTTATTGATGTTTATTTTATTTTATTGTTTTGCAAATAATACAATGTTTCAATGTTTCACAATTCACCTTTTTTTCTTGAATAACAATGGGAATTTGGTGGATAATATATTGCAATAATGTTGTTGAAATATCAGAATAAAGAAAAATAAGATTTATTTCCCTTTTTACATAAAAAGTATTTTCTGATTTTGGGGTGAAATGAGACCTGGCCATGTTTCTGACAGACAGCTCTCAGTCAGTACAGAGCTTCATAAGGAAAGTTTTTCTGGTCAAGTTGTGTTTGGATGTTCAGGCACTTATAGGCCATTGTGAAAACACATCTCCTCTCCACTGATCTGCTGTCAGTCCTTCTGCTGCTTGTCATTCGCTCCACGCTACTGTGTGTCACTTTCTCATGTTTATCTCCCCCAGCCATCAATATTTCACAAGAAAATGCTTAGTCTGTTCTGTTCTGCAGTATGATTTTCAGGTAAATATTCTTCTTTCTTTCTCACCAGTCCTCAGTGAATGTGACAGCAGCTGCCGCCAAGAACTGCTCCACCGAACTGAATTGTGGGAAGGACAGTGATCTGACCTGGATCACACAGAATATCAGCTCGCAGATCAACACAGAGAAATGTGAGTGGCTTTTAAAACTCATCAAGGATTAGTGTGTGTGTCTAACAACATGGTTATCACAATATAATAAAAAAAGAGAAAGTTGTATTTAATGTATTAGTTTTCTTTGTGTGTGTGTGTGTGTGTATACTATATTTAGTATAAAGATGTATAGGTTATTTAATTATTTTCTATTTATTATTGTATTTATTTTTATTTCTTTTCTATATTTTTTCTTTGCATTTTTACAATTATTTAACTCTTTATTGTTGATTTATTTTAATTTTTTAGTACATTTATTTTTATTTATAATTTAATGACATTTTATGTTTCTTTATTTTTATTCATTGGCATTTGGTATGGTTTTATTTTGCATTTTATGTATATAATTTAATTATATAATTAATAATTATAAAATATATAACTGTATAATTATTACCTTTATTTCTCTTTCTTTGCTATTTATTTGTATTATTTAGTTTTTATTAAATGTTTTTATATCTATTTGTATTTACGCTTGTTTTTGTTTAGTTTTATGCAGAGAAAAAGAAAACATAATATGTAATTAATATTTGCTATTTAGTCATTTATGGTGAACCACAACCAGGAGGGTTGCTTTTGCATGTCCCCCTTAATTTGAGTGAATTTTTGTCCATTAATGCTTATATTTTGTCTGCTTTCCACAGGCCTGCATCTTTTTGTGGACTCGGGTTGGTCAGACCTGGCGGTGGGGCTGGTTCTGTTAGCCAGCTCTCTGATGGTGCTGTGCACCTGCCTGCTGCTCATCGTCAAAGTGTTGAACTCGCTCCTCAAAGGTCAAGTTGCAAAGGTCATCGAAAGGGTCATCAACACGGGTGAGTGGCCGGGGGGCAGTATCCATCAATACTACTTACCGTAGTATCTACAGTAGGGGTTACTGTAGTGTTGAAAAGATTAATTATTAATACATTTATTTAAAGATAGAGACACAGTTTGTTAAGCAAACCAGAGTTTAATCAATAAGAAAAAAAGGTGCAATTTTATTCTTGTTTTTTCCTTGTAACCAAAGTACGATAGCATTGAAAAGTTATTGAACAGTAACATTTTGAATGTTTTTTTAAGAATGATCTTGAATTATCTCTGCTCATCAAGTCTGCATTTATTTGATTTATGCATTATTACTTCAGTCACATGATCTTTCAGAAACCTTCCTGATATCCTAACAATAACTGGTCAAAGAACATGTATTATAATTGTTATGTTGAAAACAGCTGAGTAGAGTTTCTCAGGTTTCTTTGATGAATAGAAAGTTGTTCGATCAATGGAATCTTTTTTTTTTCTTTATCGTATAAATGTCAAGAGATTTCCCGAAGGCTCCCGAAGGATCATGTGACACTGAAGACTGGATTACTGATACTGAAAATTACAACCTGGTCTCATAAAACACTTTTCTGCAACGCATACCTCAGCAGTTCAGCAGCAGTTTCAAGGAGGAATTACATAGTAAAAAAGTAGAAGACAGTTCTCAAAAAATCTATTTCAAATCTTTTGACTGCTAGTGTATACACGGTCCTTTTTGAGTACTTTGTACACATCCCTATGCTCTTACTGTACATCCACAGCTGTCTCTTTCGTGTCTATTTTTAACTCTGTATAGATTTCCCATACCCTCTCGGCTGGCTGTCAGGATATCTGGCCATGTTGATGGGAGCAGGAATGACCTTTATCATCCAGAGCAGCTCTGTTTTCACCTCGGCTATGACTCCACTCATAGGTGCATCTCTAATGAATGACTTCTTCAGCAGATTGTAGCATTAGAAATCCCTGTGCCAACTCTTTGTTGAGCGAGATGACCAAAGGCATCAGCAAAAGATTGTTCCCAGACAGTAAAGTAAACAAATCCCAGCAGAACTGATTGCATTTTGAGGTAAAACTATAGACCTACATCACTGAAGGCAGAGGTGGCTGTAGAAATCTGTCCAGGGAATTGTGTTTTCATGGTTCGATGTGCAAACACTTAAAAATAAGCTACAAAACTTTTGCAATAACTTTTCATGGTGCATTACATTTGAGATGGTTATTAAACCATGTGACAATTCAGCTGTTTTGTTTGACTGTAGATTAATGAACACAAATAATCAGCAGTTATGATTAAACTTTAATTTTTGATGTACAGCCTGGTATTTTCTTCAAATGTAGAGTAAATGTGAGTGTGAACTAGTCGCTTAAATATTAACTGCACCTCTGTGAAACCAGGCAAAATGACAGTGATTTCCCCTTCAATTATTCCATCATTAATTTACATCTGTTATATAGGAAATGATTCATCAGCTGCCGCATGATTATGATAATCATTAACTTTTCAGCCAATGGGCATCCCTCTGTGTCTTTGAGATTACAGTTACTATGGAGATCATCATTTATTAAAGCCCCGAAGAGTTGAAGGGTCACTGGACGTATAATTAATAGTAGAATAAGGGTTAAAAGATCATCAGTGCTGGCAGAAACCCTGTGACCTCACAGCTCGTTTCAGGAGAACATTTACATACATGTCCCTGTAGGCTGTTTATTTGACATCTTCTGGCTGAATATAATTAGTGTAATTATGTGTGTGTGTGTTTATACAGTATTTAACATCATTTATAATGATAAAAGGATAGTTCGCTGAACCTGGTTTGGCAGAGTTTGACAGGTTCCTGAATCAACATCTTTATTGTGATTAATCATTCAGATTTGAGGAAGTAGTTTACAGTTTGGGTGAAATTTAGGCTTACAATCAGTGTTTGGTGCTTGTACATCAGTGTCATTGATCATTTCCTCTGAGTTTAGGCATTACTTGTGGGTAAGATCAGGTTTAGGTGTAGAGATAGGGTCAAGTCAAAGCGTTTGGATTCAAATGTTGTTCAAGGGTCAACAAAACGTTAACTCAGGAACACATCAAACTCAGGTTCACCAAAAAATGAAAACGTGATGCTTATCTGCTTACCCCCAGGAGTTTTACCTCAAACCGTTGCAGTCTGTAAGTCATGCAATGTAAGTCAATGGGACTCAAGACTTTGGAAAGAAAAAAAAAAAAAACTGTGCTGTGATGATACATTGAAGTCATTTTGACATAAAGTCATAAACTGCAATCTTCGGCTGTCCTAAGAATGTTCTTCTTTCTTTACGGCAGATGACAGATTGAGTGCATTACTGCCACCTAAACCTGAAACGGATCGATGACTACAATCTCAATTAGGAATGTCAATGGTCCATTTGAGAGATAGGTGGCAGTAATACCCTACTATTGCTGTTTTACTGTATTTAAAAAAAAAAAAAAAAAAACTAATTACAGCCTTAGTAAGCATAAAACACGCATTTAAAAAATATTTCACTTAATAAGGGCTGGATCTCATTAACTTCCTGGACTGGACTTCAGAGTTTCACTCCAATTTCAGGAACTATGAAGTCCAATTCACAAACATCTGATATACTATCATTGGTTTTAAGTTATTAAAGAACTTTCTATTAAAAAAAAACTTTTTAACCTTTATAATCATCAAGAATCATGTTCTAGCAAATTTTCATATTTTAAAATAAATTCAAATAGAAAACCTTTTTATAAAAACAAATACAAAAAACAAACAAACAAATAAATACAGCCTTAGTGAGCATAAAAAACACTTTTAAAAAACATTAGAAAATATTAGGTTGACACGAGGGCTGTGTCTCATTAACTGTGGAGTCTATGAAACTGGAACACGTAGATGGACTTCCCTTTCAGAAACAGCTGATACCTTATCTATCAAGTTAATTCTCAAACCAAAAGACAGTTCCATAACACTGCCATGGACAAAACACATTCTGATTCCTGTATGTCTGTCTTTCTGTCAGGCATTGGTGTGATCAGTCTCAATAGAGCATATCCTTTGACCTTGGGTTCCAACATTGGCACGACCACCACGGCCATCCTCGCAGCTCTCGCCAGCCCCAGAGACAAGCTTCCTGCTGCGTGCCAGGTACTACAATCACACGCAGCCATTAGTACCGAGCACTTTCAGCTTTCTAAAATTAAAATTCAGGGCAAATCTGCTTTTTTTCCAACTAGATGATGAGGAAAATGTATCTTCTGGACGCATAGCACTTTTCTCAATTTATGCGTTTGTTTATGCATTTTTAGTGGTTCTTGCTTAGTCATACTGAGGAATCAGGGTTCGTTCAGATCCCTAAACACAAGTATTAACTCGTTCTGCATCATTTGTTTATGAATCATTTGAGGAATAACTAAAGCTGTTCCTGCATGGTGAAAAGAGGTGTGCTATTACTGTACTGTTTTAAGGAAAGGTGTCATAGACTTACATTTGGTAAGTTTACATGCACTAATTATCCTCAATCAGAATGAATCTGATTCAGATTCGGAAGGATATGTTTATATGAACCCTAAAGGCAGTGTGCGTGTTCATTTACATGTGCACTACATGTACTGTATGAATTCCTCATCAAGTAAAATTGTAAGTGTTTCGTCTTTAAAAACGACTTGTTTCAATGATTCAGAGTCGACTCTTTCTTTTGAGAGATAATGACTTTATACACAGTGCACTTTCAGATTTACTTTGTGTTGGATGTTTTCATTCACTAAGAGCGGCGTTACACACTGCATGAAATATGATTTTCAACAAACCATAAATAATATTCAGTCTCAACCACTGAACACTTTATAAGCTTTGAGGCACCAATAACAGATGAAATATTTTTTTCATTTTGAATTAATTAATTAATATTTTTCTTACCGTACTGACAGTTTTTTTATAAAATATGTAAAAAAATCTTTGATAATTGTTTAAAAAAAAAACAAGACTTAATGCCTTGTATGAAATGTAACTTATAATATTCATGTTTGTACTGAAAAAAAAATACAAAAAAAATATTTTTGGCAGTGTACAGAAGACAATAGTTCCATCATCCTGCTGAATTTAGTTTAAGCTTTATTCTTTTCCAATCAGCACCATCAAATCTATAATACTTTAATATATAAAAAGGTTACACACAGTACTGAATATTAAAAAACAGACCCAAGCCATTTCTACAGACCCTACTTACAGAAGTGAACAATCTAGTTTGCTTTATTCTTGTACTCCTATTCCTTCCAGATTGCCTTGTGCCATTTCTACTTCAATATTTTTGGGATTTTACTGTGGTATCCGGTCCCAGTCACTCGTCTGCCCATCCGTATGGCGTCTGCGCTGGGCGAACGCACTGCCAAGTACCGCTGGTTTGCTGTGCTCTATCTTCTGGTGTGCTTTCTGCTGCTGCCTTGCCTCGTGTTCGGCATCTCTTTGGCCGGGTGGCAGGCCATGGTCGGCGTGGGTGCACCATTCGCCGCGCTCACCATCTTCATCCTCCTGGTCAACCTGATGCAGTCCCACAGTCCCACACACCTGCCGAAGACGCTGCGCAGCTGGGACTTTCTCCCGCAGTGGATGCACTCTCTCAAACCGCTAGACAAACTCATTACCAGAACAACAGCGCTGTGCTGCAGCCCGGCTCGACTTAATGACCCAGATGTGCTTGTAGTGACTCCAGACACAACAAACATCAAGCCAGAGTCTAAGAAACAAAGTGAACAGTGGTACGACAACCCTGCCCTGTCCCTACCTGAGGAGATTTCCTCAGAGCCCAGAGTGTTTAGACTCAGAGGACTAGAAAGATGCAACAGCACACCATTGTAGTTCTGTATTCCTTCCGAAATAAACCATTATGGCCTAAATTCCCAGCCTCAGATTTATTCTCCATTTCTAATCTCATAACACAAATACAACAAGCTCAATAAGAACACATCTATCCAAGATAGCAGACAGATGTAATTAAAATGTCTGGTTTTTGTGTTTGTCACTTATTTTGTATGCTTATTAGGGTTTAATATGCATAGAGAAATTATTTAGACCCCCTTCAAGTTTTTTCAAATGTAATGTTGTAGCCTGATACTACAATCTTTAAAACTAAAATATAACATTCACACAAGTATTCAAGCAAGTATTGAAGCACCTTTGGCAGCAATTACAGCCTCAAGTCTTTTTGGGTAAGATGCAACGAGCACCTTCATTGGGGGTGTCTGAGGATCCTTTAGATTTGCAGATGTCAGGTTTTTTTATTTGTCTTCACTGAGGAGAGGGTTGGATATGGTGACACCACTATAAAGTCCAGATTGGTGGAGTGTTGCAGTGATGTCTGTCCTTCTGTAGATATGATCATGGAGCTCAACTAAAGATTTTTTGAGTCACCAGTTTAGACAAAGCCTTTCTCCATCAATTGCTAATTTTGGCTGGGTGACCAGCTCTTGAAATAAGTTCTGGTCGTGCCAAATGTCTACCATTTGAGATTTATGAAAGCCACTGTGCTCTTGGGAACCTTCAGTGACGCAGAAATGTTTTATAGCCTTCCCCAGATGTGTGACTGAATACAACCCTGTCTCTGAGCTCTGCAGGCAGTTCGCTCTGATATGCATTGTCAGCTGTGAGGCCTTTTATAGAGAGGTGTGTACACTTCAGTTAACCACAGGTGGACTCCGATAAATGTGTAGAAACATCTCGGCAACTATCAAGAGAAGTGGAAAGCACCTGAGCTTAATATCAAGTGTTGTTGTTGAATACTTATGTAAATGTATTATTTCATTTTTTTCTTTTTAATAAATTTACAGACATTTCTAGTCACTTTTATATAGCGCTTTCTAAAAGTTGGTTTTCACTTTGTCACTTTGAGTGTAGATTAATGAGAGAGAAAATGTACTGTTAACAATTTTAGTGTCAGGCTTCAACATAACAAAATTGAAAAAGTGAAGTGTCATGGTCAGCTGATGGCACTTCAGCTCCGAGCAAACTGTGTGTGTATGTTTTGTGTCTGTTTCATTCATGGACTTCTATCAATGAACTCTTGTCTCCACCCCCCTTGTTTGTTGCCATAGTCGGTCACTCGAGTCTCCACCCACTGACACAGTTTCCATCTGTATAAAATCCCGACTGTTGCCGACCTCGCCTGCCTTTGATTATCGTCTTTGTTTTTGCCCTCTGGACACTGTTCGTTATTAATCTGACCTACTCTATGTTTCACGACCATTCTCCTGTCTCAGCCTCGGATGTCCCAGTCTGCCGTTGATGACTCTGCCTGTTTACACTCTGTCTTTCTCATTAAAAGCTTGCATTTGAATTTGCTCGCCTCTTTGTCTCTCAGCCTACGTGACATGAAGAGTGTCTGAATAGTTTCTAAATGCACTGTATATATCCTAATTTAAATGCTGCATTTATTTGATCAAAATACGGTAAAAACAGTAATATTTTAACATACCATTGGTACTCACTTGATCCTTCAGAAATCTTGCTGCTCAAGAAACATTTCTTTCTTCTAAATCTTAAGCAGTTCACTAGGTGTTGCAACAGATGCTTAGTTTTACATCTGCTCTAAATGTACTTTTTGAGCAAATCAGTCTAATTTTATCACCATAATATTTTCACAATAGACTTCGAGAATTATATGAATCTTCAGCTCGAGGCCATTGTGTCTCTGAGGAATCTGGCTGAACGTCTTGTTGTTTTGTCCTGAAGTCATGCATGAATGTTTATTATCTGCAGCGCTATGTAAATCTAGCTGAACAAGTGGTTTGAAAGTCTGGATCGACAGACGGGATCTGTACGGCACAAACATAATAACTTAGTCCCATTCCAGCATTAAATATACAGATATAAAAAACAAATCATTTGTTCTTTAATTTCTTTGCAGAATGTCAACATTAGAATGGACCACATGGAGTATTATTGGGAAATAGTTTGTTTTAATTAAGTTTCAACCTCCACCAGTGATTTGTTTTAAAGCTCATTTTAAAGCACTTTTGTTTGTTCTAGAAAAGTGTTTTGATTTTTAAGTGTTTTGATAAAAGTAAAGTGTTTAAGCATTATACAAAAATGATCAGAACAGACATGATAATTTTAAAGATGTACAAAAATGTTCTTTGTGGTGTAAATGTTCTGCATTGATTTAAACATTCATTTGACATTAATGATCATGGCTGGTTTAAGCTGGCCTTTCAGTTTAAAAGTCTAAGAGACCAGTTTGAACCCATAAACCCGCTCAAATTTCTTGTAGATGTTGGCTCCAGCAGGGTACTGTTTGCCATGTTTGTTGTTGTATAATGCATTCTGTTTCTCATGCTATTTTTTAAATGTGGTATATACACATTATACAGATATGCAGTATTCAGGAAGCTCCATTCTGAGGACCACAGAGTGACGTATATTCAGAGCGCCTCATGCTAGGGTTGGTGTGACAGACTAATTATCTGGAGACTGTGGAGATGACATTTCAGATGTTTTTATAGGCACATTGACTGTATGAGAAACAAACACATACTGCCACTGAGATGAATGGGAATGCACGGATAGCACTCGCCGGGTGTCATAGACTTCCTTTGCTGATACTGCAGTTAATAGTTGGATGTGTAAAAAACTGATAGTAGTTGCACGAGAGTGCCAGATGGTGTGGAACCTGTAGACTACATTAAGCAAATTTGAAGGCAAGTTTTTAATTATTATTATTAAGGCTTTGCCTTAAAGGGTTACTCCACCCCAAAATTAACATTTTGTCATTAAACACTTACCCCCATGTTGCTCCAAACCCAGAAAAACTTAATTTGTCTTCTGAAGACAATTTAAGCAAACAATTAACATTGTAACTTTCCAGAAAAGTAGGAAAGTTATGTCAGAATAGTCCATCTGCCATCCGTGGATCAACCATAACATCTTGAAGCTATGCAAATGCTTTTTGTATGGAATGAAGCGGAAGCCATAGCGCATATCCACAAGCTTGATTTACTTATGCTTTTCTACTGCTCGTCACTAACTTAACTTACTCTCAGATGTAAAAGAGCAGTCAGTTAAATAACTTGATTAGAAAACTCTTTTGGAAACTGCAGTGATATGTACTTATTGGTACTGTACATATTTCATGTCTCGAGTGCACCTAAGTATGTTTATGGCATGACAGCAGGTAGCAACCATCTTATCTACATCTTGGATGGACTCCAGCACATTTTAATTTTGGGGGGAATTGTTATCCATGGGTCAGTTCTTAGGATGCAACTCAATCTTGAAACATATTCAAAGAAAAATACAGTTGAATCCACATCCAGGCTTAATCTGTGATCATACAGGGTCAGGACAATTGGTCTTGTATGTCTGAGGTCAGTGAGTCAAAAAGCTTATTTAAACCAAATGTTAGAGGGTTTTTCTGGGGAACAACACATAGAAACCTGATATTTTGAGGCTGTAGTGTGTGTTCCTAGAAGTGAAGGGAAGATTAAGTAGTATATGTGAAGTACAGAACACTATTTTAATTAACTATCCGCTTGCCCAGGTCTTATAATGTGAGTAATGTGACTTCTAAGTATGCGAATGAAAGCTCAAGATAAACGTCTGCCAACTGCAGTGGAAGTAATCAAGGTGAGAATGTACTAAATGATAGAAGTCTCTTCTCAGAGGATGAATCTGTGCAGATTTTTTACATTTCTAGATGAATTTGTCAGAACTTTGCTTATTAGATTATTATCTTTCCAAGTGAATCACGAACAGCGATAAGTCCTTGAACAAGCTGTAAGAGTCTCAAGCGTCTCTTGGTGTCTGACTTTGTGATTTGCAGTCTTTTTATGGAAAGATCGGAGATAAATTCCTGAGTGTTTCTGCTCGCTGCAGAAGCTCTGATGATAAAAGCTCAGAAGCCATAATAGAAAACAAGTTTCTGATGAATCCCCAAGAAACGTCTCTGAAGAAAAACACAGCTGTTATCTTATGATTACCTAAATGTATAAATGGGCAGAAAAGCCGTACAGTCTCAAGGCTATTTTGAGAACATTTCACATACTGAACGAACATACTGTATATGCTGAACAAGGATTTTTAGAGCTCACATTATATATTTATGTCTATAAAATAAAATACATGCACAGTATGTTTTTGGCAGGTTTTATCCAAAGAGATTTACAGTGGATTAAGATGATCTTTGTTGAACAGTATGTGACCTTGGTGTAGCTATAGCCAATCCAAAAACTTTCATCCTCAAATACCCTGTAATGGATGGCACTTTATTTGAAAGATAATGATGTTTAATGCAGCGTTTTTAACAGGGACAACAGAAAACACTCACATCTCTTCACTAATGAGTGCTACTTTTGCCTCATAAATGTTAAGAGGGTTATGCAATCAGTGTTGCCCTGAAATCATCTTTCTATACATCTAGAGGACAGGTGTTGTCTAACTATGCACACACTGCTAGCGCTCAGGCTCTGTTCCAAACCGAACAAGCTGTCACTCATTCTAATGAATGCTGCTTGCGGACAGGCGTATGTGCATACTAACCAGTCCTCACTGCAAAGACTGTAAATTCCATTATGCTTCTAAACAAGAACATAGAAATGAGGAACACATTCTTTTATTGATTTTATGTGAAATATATTGTATGTGAATAATAATTCACTAAAGGTAACACTGATATTCATCATCCACTGGGTTATACTGTGAAATTTATCCTGAGAATAAAGCACCATATTTGATGTTCATTTAATATTTTTTGTAGGCTTTCTAGGATAAGGCTTTTTCATGGGCATTCAGTCATTAAGAATGTTTTTGCGCTGCTCTGAATCTTACCAAAGCAAGTTTATACCTGTCGCCATGCCATATTCTTTCTCTGTTGTTTAGATTGAGTCTGTAAGTGCTGCTGCTGCGTGTGTTTTGTGCATCTGGGCCTGTCCGTGTCGTGACAGTAGGTCACGGCTGAGTGTGTGTCTCTGTCATTTCAGCCTCATTTGCACTGCCACTAAACACACAACGCTGTTTTTATTTGTCGGCTGTAAATGGCCCAGGCAGTGGAAACAGCTCTCCTTGGTGTTTTCCCCCCAAATCACAAACATAGACAGTTTTAAAGATGGAATTTTGATGTAAATTATTTGTTTCTCTGAAGATTTGCATAGAAGTGTGATGAAAAACAAAGTTATTTAAATTAATTAAATTATTTAAAAGAACAGTTCACGCAAAAATGAAAATTGGCTTTTAAAAAAATATACTCACCCTCATTTGATCTTAGATGAGTTTTGAGAAACATTTGCACATCTTCTGTCATGGCCAAGTTTTCCGAAGCTGCTTTTTATTGAGCTAAACATTAAACCAACAGTTCCTCAACTTTGTGAGACATAAGTTCTGTAGCTTCTTCTCTACTTACCCAAAATGTTCTTGACAGAATTTTTAAATAATGAATGTGCTTCAGGAACTATTAAACCCATCTCTGCAGGCTAATCAGAGATATTTTTCGTGGTTTAGCTAATCACAGTTGAGGTTTGATTCAGTTTTTTTAAGAGTTGACTCATTACTGCTGTTCCCATCCAATATCTCTGATCCACAGCTTGTTTAGAAATGTTGTGCAAGCACTCATGAATCAGCTCACAGTCTCAGACTCCTTCAAGGTTACAGGTTCTTTTAGTTGGTAAATTGGTAGCCTGAATACGTCCGCTTAATTTCATTTCGCTAACCTGTATTCAGACAACCCAGTCTCATATAAAAAGCGAAATATAAAATTATAGTTTAGCTTAGGGCAAATCTAAAACGACAATTATGCCCGTCCAGACTGTCTACGAAGCAAAGCGAAGTGGCATAGTTTTGAATTTAGTTTATTTTATTGGTATGTGTTATAATAGGGAAATTGTACTCTTTTTTTTTTTTTTTTTTGCATGTGAATTTGACCATTTTGACACAATTTGTGAATGTATGTTGTGTTATTATGCATTTATTTGTTTGTTTCAGTGACTTTGAACACATTTGGAATATGATATCGCTGTGCAATAATAACCATGTGCTGTGGTTTCGATATGTTGGCACAAATGTCCTTCACATCTTAATTGCTAAGTTTGTTCACTCTTGGAATGAAAAGAGTTTCAGCTCAAAGCCAAAAAACATTCTGGACAGCCTGAACAGTTTGTTCCTGAGATGTTTCTGGTCTTCATGTTACTATTGAACAGCTGTTTTATTAAATGTTGCTTTGTGCAAACGCAAGCTTGTGTGTATGTTCATTTGTTTATGTGTCTGTGCTTATTTCTGCCTGGATTCCACATTGAAACGGTCTTTTAATACAGTGGAAGCACTAGTCATTATTCAAAATAAAGTAAATTATTCTGTTTGCATGCAGCAAAATTACTAAACAGACTGCATTTTGTGATGTGCTGTGTTACTCATCACCGGTGTTAGGCTGGTGTGGCCAGTTGCCAGAACGTTGCTATGCATAGTGTTTTTTGCCAAGGTGTTCTGAGTGTTTTTTTTTATGTTGCTAGGTTATTCTGGGCAGTTGCTAGGAGGCTGTTTACAAGCTCAAGTCTCTATCATTTTTGTGACAACAATATGACATACTATTATTTTACATCTCACAATTCTGAATTTACATCTCTATCATACTCTCACGATACCAAGTTTACATTTCACAATTTCTAGTGTGCTAAAATGAGACTCACGTCACAAGGATGTTGTGATTTTTAGATCACACATTACTCAAGGTGCAGTTAGGAATATACCAGATCAATTCCGATAATGCAGCAGTCAAAGACTGTTAATTTGTCAATGTGGTCACTTTTCCACACGCTGGTCGGCAAATTTGAATTTAATGCAGTGGAGGTAGCTGGTCAACTGATTTATCTGAAAGACTGGTAGTAGAGCCTTGGGTCGTCAATCATCAAGACACAATTGTAATAAGATTAATGAAATTTATAAAAGAAAATGAAAAATGAAACTTACCCCATATTTTACTCACCCTGAAGCCATCCTAGGTGTATATGGCTTTCTTTTTTCAATCGAACACAGTCTGAGTTTGCTAAAAATCTATCCTGGCTCTTCCAAGCTTTGTCATACGGGAGGATAGTTTCCAGTATTTTGAAGCACTGTAAATTGGATATATCCCCAAGTACTGTGACTTCAGGTGGTTTTCTCTGAAGCAGATTGATGGGTTTTTGTAACAAAAATATTTTGGCTAGCGCACAGAAGTCTGTCTTTTGGGAAGGTTAATGTCTTTCTGATGAGCAGGAGATTGAAATGTGACGCCTCTTCATTCCAGAAATGCTATTTGTGTCTGGTGTTGACAGCCCTAGTGTGGAACTCAACTCTACTGTGGAAAACTAAGATAAACAGTGCCTTACTTTCTTTACCAAACCACTTTCAAACCATTATCAGCATCATGGGGAGCAAACATGATAGGAATCGCTTATTCACACCATAACACGTTAATAGGCCTGCTTCTGTGAACTTTTCTGTCACTGACCATCAACATAAATTACTTCATCTGAGGATCCCTTGCAGTTTCTGCCGTCTAAGGTCTCCAAACATGGGTATAAATGTGTTTATGTTCCTTCACCAAGATCCAGTCACTGTGGGTACATCTCCCTCCACACCAGCAGTTAGAGAGAAACCCTAAACTCATTCTTGAAACGCCAGTTTTTACTGCTGTACACAATACAATATACATCTCAGTTCTGACTTTCACGAGCAGTCTCACAATTGCAAGCTTAAATTTCACAGTTTTGAGTTTAAATATCACAATATTTGACGGATAATAAACAGAATACAAAAGAATAACGTTTTCACAATTCAGATTTTTCATGGAATTGCAAGTTTATTTCTAACAATTATGAATTTATATCTTGCAATTACCATTTGTTTTCTCTCAGAATTGCCAAAAAGATAAAAGTGTTGCAGTTACTAAACTTATATATTTGTATTTATTTATGTTTTATTCTGTGGCACAAACAGGCTTCCAATGAATTTAGCCAGTAGCAGCATGCACAGTTCTCCAGATTCTTCTGAGAAAAACAAGAGAAACATGATCTGTATTTATTTGATGTCTTTTTCTTTCTTTTCTTGTTACATTTTCCTCAACTCAAACTTTTCTCTGGCTCTTGTTTTCAGCTTCTCTGGAGTTTGTGGGGGTCCTGATGCCATACGAGGTAAGAACATTGTGTTGAGCTGTGGGATCGTTTCACAGCAGCAGTGTTTCTTATTTACACTCTATCCAGCTCTGCCGTGAGTGCAACCGAGCTCTACCGGCCTGGAGTTCATCCGTCTGCGAGAACAAACAGAAATTAAAGTATCTAACGTCTCCATATCCTCTGTCCAGGTTTGTGTTGGGCAGCTGCCAACACGACGAGGGAGAATAATACAGTCAAGTATTTCTTTCATTTGTTGAGTGTTAACATTTACCGTCTCTGGCACACGGGGGATCCTGCTTGTTGGTAATAAAGAGGTTTTGTTCTTTCCTTCAGAGAAAATTGAACTTTCTTGATGAAAGGTTATCATCCAAGTTTAATATTTTGTAGGTTTTAAATATCTTACACAGTTGTGTTTCACAATAACACAGCATTTAAATGTTTGACTGGCAGTGATTGTGAGCTTTTATGTGACACTTTTGTTTTCAGTCTGAAGCTTCTTCATAAAAACCTATTTCACAAAAACTGATAAACAATCAGTTTTAATCTACAAATAGATTTTTTGGCTCAAGCATTAGGGGTGTGTTGTGCATTAGCATCATGCGCATTGATTCCCAATGAGTCGATCACATACACTCAGATGAAGCATCAAGCACTTAATTGTTCATTGGTTGACTGTAACAAATGAAGCTTGGCTTAAGGCCGCGGCGAGGGTCCAGTATAACAGCTAATAGCAGGATCTGCCGCAGGGGACTGTCAGATGTTTAGTCATCTGTTTCATTCACTTTTTTTAATTTATTTTTCCTTCCAAGATGGAACTTAGTATTTAGTGTAAACCTGAAATATTTAATGCGATTTGATTTATTTAGTGCATAACCATAACAGTAAAGGTGCTGTCACAGTAGACTTTTTAACAGGCCTCTATTGACATCTATTCATATGCACGCAAAGTGGAAACTTTTTAGATAGCTACATAGTACACTGACAATTTCAGTATTACTTCTACATTAATTCAAATAATTTACAACAAAAAGTACAACATAAAGTGTATGCAGTATCTGAGTGAAATAAATTCTAAATTTTAAAAAGCAAACCTGCATTAGCTTTTTGTGACCGCAGTATTTTTGCTTACTTTTGAAAATGACTACATTTAATGCATGACTTAATGTGATCTCTTCAGCAAGGCATCATTTAGCAAAACATAAAAATGGAACGCTTAAGCTACATAAATAACATTATGCAGCTTATTTGTTCCATACCAGCTGGTTCACATTAAATAATGTTATTTCCCAAACCTACTACAGGTGAATCTCATCTAGAGGCAACCCACAGGGTCATAAAAATAATGAATTCCTGAATAAACATACTTAAAATTCCAAACTGCAAGTTCTTTTCTAAAAACATGCCAGTGACAGGTTTAATATTAATGCTCATATGGACGTGCGCAACATTCCAGGAGATTACATGCTGAAATTTCATGAGAGAGTGGCCCTTCGTGAAACATAAAGGTCGGTGGAGCATCTGTGAGCGTGTGACAAACTGTATGCTGCATAGATTTAGAGAAATTTATTATTACATCACTTGATCATCAATGGATCACTACAATGTAACACTTATTGTAGTGAATTGTAGTTCATTTTATTTAGTCTCTGTGAATCTTAATAGTACTTATATTCAGAGTCGTGTGCCTAATGTTACGACATGTCAGAATCAATAGCACTGGCCATCAATAACATTAAATCTGAATGCAAATGAGATTCTGGCGCTTCAGTTGAGAGGAAGATTTGCATGTAATTCTGTTCTTTACATGAAGGAATCAAATGAATTCATAATAGTTTGTGGTGTTTCGAGCTTGTTGGAGCTTTATAGCTGTGATCACTACAGATTGTTGTTGTATAGAAAAGAGCAGCTCAGAATTCCTTAAAAGGACGGGTGACAGTTTTTTTTTTGTTTAAATAGGCTTCATTGTGTCTAGGGGTGCAGTCTAAAATATTTCAATGCTTGATTTTTTTGTTTTTGTTTTTACAAATCCGTTATTTTTCACGTAATATACCGTTATTCTACACCGCTCTGTCCTTTGACTGCTACATTGATGACCTCACTCGTATGATTTTGTATGATTTGTCTGAAATGAAGTTGTGTAATGAAGGTCTGAGGAATGAACTTGCAGCTAAATTGGACTCTTGTCGTGTTTGAAAGTGATAAGACTTCAAGTTTTATGGCAGTAGCAATCTTTGATATTACTTTGGTCACTGTCGCTATGAGTAAAAGAGTACGGGCTTGACTCCTGTTGTGGGTTCATACAGACAGAATTCTAAACACAACTCAATCAATCACTTTTATTTCTAAAGCACTTTTATCAACCGATTGTAGCAAAGCACTGAACATTATCAAGTATTGGAACAGAGTAATGGTAATGTATAATGACGAGAATTAAACTTTATTTATCAAATGCAGAGACGGTCTCTGTAGTCAAG
>JAUCMT010000026.1:4236427-4265275 GCA_032357475.1 Enteromius thamalakanensis | reverse complement strand
CCTGCCCAAAACCACCTAATACCATTCTGAACTGTTTCTCCACCTCAGTAGAAAGCCCTATTCCGGCCCGAGCCACTCACCTGCCGTCTGAATATCGGGAGTATGTGGATGTTTTTAGCAAAAATGCCGCCACTCAGTTACCACCTCATCAGAGATGGGACTGTGCAATTGACTTGATCCCCAGGGCTAAGTTACCAAAAGGTCATGTTTATCCCCTTTCCCTTCCAGAGAGACACGCAATGGAGGAGTATATAAAGGAGGCTTTACAACAGGGTTTAATACGGCCATCTAATTCACCCGCAGGCCCTGTATAGATTACTGTAGGTTAAATAGCCAGACAATAAAATTTGCTTACCCCCTGCCTCTCATCCCTACGACCCTAGAAGAACTCCGCCAGGCTCGTATTTACAGTAAAGATTTACATAGTGCCTATAATCTAATTCACATCCGCAGGGGAGACGAGTGGAAGACCGCATTTGTGACGCCTACCGATCACTATGAGTATCAGGTCATGCCGTATGAGCTTTCAAACTCACCCTCCATATTTCAAAATTTCATGAATGAAATTTTCCGTGATATGCTTTATCACTTTGTCATTATTTACATCGATGACATACTAATATACTCACCAGATTTACCCACACATCGTATTCATGTTCGTTACGTCCTGCAATGTCTCCGAGATTTTTCCCTCTTTCTCAAGGGAGAGAAGTGCAAGTTTACCAGACCCAGGTGTCCTTCCTAGGTTATGTAATTTCACCCAACGGCGTAGCTATGGAGAAAGACAAAGTCAAGGTAGTACAAGAGTGGCCCAAACCCACAACCTCAAAAGCACTCCAACGATTTCTAGGGTTTGCAAATTTTTATCACCGTTTTATATCCAGATATAGTCAAATCACAGCGCACCTTACTACACTCCTTAGAGGGGGGAGAAATGTATTAGAATCGAATCCCGAGGCTACCCACTCGTTTAACTCGCTCAAACAGGCCTTCTGCACTGCCCCAATACTTAGACACCCAGACCCGAACCTACCATTTATCGTCGAGGTCAATGCGGCCACCCTGGGAGTCGGGGCCGCTCTGTCACAATATACAGGCACCCCATTGACTCTTCATCCCTGTGCCTTTTATTCAAAAAAATTGTCAGCCGCAGAACAAAATTATGATGTGGGCAATCGGGAGTTGTTAGCTATAAAACTTGCCTTAGATGTGTGGAGGCATTGGCTTGAGAGAGCTCGTCATCCTTTTGTCGTGATAACAGATCACAAAAACCTGCAATACCTCCGTGAAGCTAAACGCCTAAATCCCCGACAGGCCCGTTGGGCTCTCTTTTTTACACCCTTTAATTTTTAACATCACATATCGTCCCGGATGTAAGAATACTAAGGCTCCCATTCAATGGAACCTACAGCAACAACTGCAAGCAGCCACCCAACGGGAACCGGCTCCTCCTGATTGTCAACAAGACAAAATGTACGTGCCTGCCCCGTTTCGCTTACCTTTGATTGACTCGGTGCACACCTCGCCAGGCTCCGGGCACTCGGGAAATCGGCGGACCGGTTCTGGTGGCCCCAGATGGCACAGGATGTCAAACGCTATCTGCAAGGATGTCCCGTATGTGCCCTAACCAACGTACCACATTGACTCCCTGAAGGTAAACTAGTCCCGCTGCCTGTGCCCCAACGCCCCTGGTCCCATATAGGGGTGGACTTTGCCACAGACCTGCCCAAATCTCAAGGATTCACAACCATCCTAGTGGTAGTGGACCGGTTTTCCAAGAGCTGTAAACTCATTCCGCTAGAGGGCCTCCCAACCTCATTTAACACAGCCCAAGCCCTCTTTCACAATATATTTCGGCATCCCCGAAGACATTGTGCCTGATCGCGGCACGCAGTTTACTTCAAGAGTATAGAAGGAATTTTTCTGTCAGTTGGGAGTGTCAATAAGTTTATCTTCTGGGTACCACCCTCAGACTAATGGGCAAACGGAAAGGAAAATACAGGAAATTGCACTTTATCTGTGGGTTTATTGCCATGATCATCAAGAGACCTGGGCAGTGTATTTACCCTGGGCAGAGTATGCCCAAAATTCGTTGCGTCAGGAGTCAACCGGATTAACACCCTTCCAGTGTGTGTTGGGATATCAACCCCCATTATTCCCCTGGTCGGAAGAGCCCTCAGTGGTACCCGCAGTAGACTTCTGGTTTCGGGAGAGTGAACGGGTCTGGGACCACATGTGCATCTTCAGCGAGCCATCAGGCGACAAAAATTATGGGCAGACACACGCAGGTCAGAACCCCCCCATAACAGCCGGGAGAGAAGGTTTGGCTCTCCACTCGGGACATTTGATTGAAACTCCCATGTAGAAAGTTAAGCCCGAGATTTATTGGTCCATTTACAATAGTACGACAAATTAATGAGGTCACGTATGAACTGCAGTTTCCACCCCGTTGCCGAGACAATAATATTTCTATGTTTACAGAGGGATGGTGCTTGAGAATATGGGAGAAAATGTGCATATCCATCTTCAAGGACAACCCTGCGACCATTTTTCAGATACCCAAAATATTGCCATACTGCCAATTTTAATGAGTTTTTCGGTGGGAGATAGAGATTAGAATTAGCAGCCTCTGTATCAGACTTTTTCTCCACTGTATGGGAGGAGTCTAAGCAGTCAAGCGCAAAGACGTTGCATATACCGCAGCGCGAGTGAGATCTGGTATTTTTTTTTAAAACCGGTAATAAGCAAATGTGCACGATATGATAATCGTACATGTCAATATCATGATAAACCACCATACCGGTGTACCGTTATAACCCTACTCGGGAACAGGACTCGGGAACGGCACTCCTGGCCGTGACTAGCAGACTGGATTCTCAGGGATCGAGATGCACTTACAGGGAGCTGGCACTGGACGCCAGTCAAAAGCAGGCTCTGGTGGATGCTGTCACGGTGTTGGCAGTGGGTCTGTGGATGGTGGGCAGGCATCGCACGAAAGGATCCCCTGCCCATGGGGGAACTTGGTGAAGAACTACAGGAACCGTTTGACCTCTGTAACTGTTAACAAAGCCTTCTGTACCAAATATTACAATTACCTCAAATGATCAAATACTTATTTGACACAGTAATTTACAAATAAATTGTTAAAATATCATCCAATGTGATTTCTGCATCGTTCTTCATCTAGTCTCTCACAGTGGAAATCCACCTATGATGAAAATTGTAGGCCCCTCCATGATTTCTAAGTTAGAGAACTTGCAAAATCACAGGGTGATCAAATACTTATTGACCCCACGGTACATATATTAATTTTTCTTTTTTTTTTTTTTGTTGGAACACTGATGGGTTATTCGATTGTCTGCAGTCACAGGAGTAGTAAAATACACATGCAGGTGTGCTTATAACTGTGTTGTAGCTTTATTGAATCAGCACAGTTATAGAGTAGGTCTGTGAGCTCATGGATTGGTTCATTCTCTGTGATGTTGTTGGTAAACCGTGAAGTGAGTGTTAGTCCTCCACCCTAGCTGACAGGATTACCAGCGTAGGATTGTTATTCTCCCGCAGCTGTCCTGAGCTCCATAATCTCACGCTCCTCAGCCGCTGCCCTCAATAATATTGATTGTTTAATATAAAGAGAAAAAGGAAACTGAATCCTTGTCCCTGTGGCATCCTGTTATGCAACTATTATTACCCTCTGGCCAGTGCCTATAGAATATGGATGACTGGTATAAGCAGAGCTGTTTGACTGACTCTGCAATGGCAAAAGCAAGTAAAAAGAGAAACTTTACAGAATGTGAATTGGAGGGGCTCCTATTGGAGGTAGACCGGAGAAAAACTGTGTTATTTGCAAGTTTGTCCTCCGGAATTAATAACAAATGAAAGATAATAGAGTGGGAGAGTTTAGCTGACGCTGTTAATGCAGTTAATCGCACTGTGAACAAATGAAAAATTAAATGGTCGATGTAAAGGTGCAGGTTAAGTGGAGAATAGCGGCGCACCATCAAAGTCTGGACCGGAGAGGAGGGGGAACATGGGAGGCTGAACTAACACCCTTTGAGGAGAGAGTTGCCTCAGTTGTGGGCTACACTACTACTGTCTGGAGTAGTATCCGTGTCTGTGGGGGTCAGAAAATTACTGTGATCCCTAATAACACAAATTCGGACATTGGCAATGTCATCTAATAAGGCCAATGCTGCCATTGCCATAGACTAAGCGTTGTATACATTTGCAAATGCTTTTATATTTTCTAAATCACATAATTGGTACAAAAATTTTGTTAAGTTTCAGTTAACCCATTTTATAAATTCTAATTAAATAGCAATGTTTTTCACATGTGTTGATGTGATACTTTGTAGTGTGCAATTTAACATAATTGCCTCTAGGAGTCGCCAACGGAAATGAAACAAACACACGTACGTATTCTAATTTTATCATTAGTAAATTCAAACGTGAGCGTGAAATCTGGCGTATGTTTAACAACACTTGCATTTTCACAAAGTCTGCTCAACATATTTTATGTGTTTACCTTTAGTACGAGTTTTTCCTTACCTATAACAATAGCTTTAACAATGCTTGAATTCACTATTAATTGAATTTTATCCTGACTTCACCTAAAAAACTAAAGTATAGGGCAGGTTTGTTTGTTTGTTTTATTTAAAGTTTGACATGAAAGGACATTGCAGCACAAAGCCCTGAAATGTGTCAAACATACACATACTCCAAAACCAGTCATTACTAATAAAATTAAATACGTAAAAAAATAGCTAAAATACATAGATTAAAATGACAAGTACATCTATATATAAGTAATGCAGAGTCACAGATAAGGTAACCCAGTCCAAGACCTGTAAGTTATCTATACGCTAATTTTAAAGCACGGGGAATAAAAGATAGTTCATGACGTTTAGTGTTGCTCCTAGGTACAACATATGTCTTATGCCGCCGGAGGCAATAAGTATGCGTTGGAGCCCTAGGTAGGAAGCAATGCAGTGGTGATGAACTGTCCTTTAGTATTTTAGTAAAAGTGTGTAAGGTGGCTTCCTCACGCCTCTCAAGGTTATTATGTTTTGTTACGACTCTGTCTGGATTCTGACTGTTCTGCTCAGATATCTCCTGATTATGCTGATACTGACTGTGTTCTCCTATAGGTCCTGTAACTGAGCTCTTTCTGTTACTTTTATCTGTGTCGCAATACTGATTGTTCTGTGTGTTTTCTCCTTTAACAGAAGCTTTAAAAGGATATGTTGGAAGTGATTGGAGCTGAGTAATTAATGCATACATTTTTTTGTAAGGTGGGATTATTTTGTAAAAAATACCAGTTTACAGTGCATTTTTCATACATTAAAGTACAAATACATTTCTATTAAACAATATTTTTGCCAATTTGCTATGAATTGCTGCTAATTCTGCTGCTAGACTTCAGAGAGACAAACAAAAAGCCTTCAATTTCAGATTTAAAGTGTAAGAATGAGCAAATAAGAAGCCTTCTGCTCTGCACAGGAGACTGTAGTTTAGTTAGCAGCCAGAAGGTGGTGTACAGGTCATGTTAGGAACGTATTTCTCCAGCCCAGACAGTAAATCACATCTCATCAGTAAACCACCAAGTCTGCTGTTTTTCTGTCATTTTTGAAGAGGTGACCCACTAAAATCATGATGAGTGCTTTGATTAGTCTGAAAACGATGTACATCATATCCTACGGTCTTCACAGGCAATAATTCAACACCGTTTGAACAGCTGTTATGTTCCAGCACTCTCCATCAAACAGCACATGAGTGAAGAAGACTTGAAGAATCAGCATCAAGACACGTTAAAGCTGATGTGGAGGCATGTAGTAACTCAGCACTGTACTTCAAGATGATTTACTCCCATTTATTTGACATATCTCTCTCCACACACACACATGCACAGAGATATACAGTAACATGTTTATATTAGAAGAAATGAACAATATTCTATACATCACACAAACATTCAGAGAAGATCAAGTGAGAGCTCAGCAGCTCCTGAGCTCTGGTACATAACTTTTTTCACAAGAATGAAATCAGAAACCATTAGGTTGTCTGTCTTCAGTTCTGCAGTCAGTAAGTGATTTTCTGATGAGCTGATAGTCAGTGTACGTGATTTGAGGCAGACCGGGTCTAGCCTGTTTGACAGGTTTAGTTTAATCAGTTCCCTCTCACTGATCTGAGCCATCCACACCCACATCTCCTCATTCTTACTTTTTAGTATGTCCCTCTTCTCATTCTTCTACGACAGTGTTTGATACTTTCTGACTCCTTTATCTCCGCTGTCTCTGTGTGTGTGTGTGTGTGTGTGTGTGTGAAAGAGAGAGAGAGAGAGAGAGAGTGAAAGAGAGAAAGCTTGATTCCTTGGTTTCTTTTGAAAAGCAAGGACACAAAGGGGTCTTTCTCAGATGGGTCCTATCTCCATTAAAGACCCTGGGAACACTGCATGGATCCCTAGACCTCCTCTTAAAGGGCTAGAGCACTCTCCGCTGGAGAAACCTGAGAGCGCAGAACAGGCCCTTGCGTTTTCATGGGAAAAAGGAGGAATCAATTATTCATGAAGGGAATGTGAAACCCGCCCATCCTACTTTCTCTGAGTTCACCCAAACAGACTTCACTCATGTTTATCACCTCTTCTGAGTCCTGTTAGAACACGCCGTACAAACTCGCCACAGACACAACCAGCAGAGCGACAGAACTACCCAGAAGATCTGGGGGAAAAGTTAATTGTATTGCTTTTAACAATTAGTCAGGAGTTGTTTTTTTCAAATGGGTTTCCACAAATTAATGTCATTTAGAAAATAGCTGACCTTCAAATGTAATTCTAATTTGAAAAACAAAGACCTTTATTTACATCAATTACAACAAAATCCTGATACATTTACACTTTAGATGGCCATAACTACTATATACTTCCATAAAATAAAATAAAAAAGTAAAAAAAGTACAATGTACTTATTGTGGTAATATTGTGTTGTAAAACACAAGGAGTTTTGAGGAGACATCGAGGAGGATACGGGTAGGTTAGGGTGGGTTAAGGTGTAAGTGATGGGTCAGCAGTGCAATTATAAATGTAACAGAAATTAAATAAAATTTTTATTACATTCACATTTATATGTTATATATACAGTGGGTACAGAAAGTATTCAGACCCCCCTAAAATTTTCACTCTTTGTTATATTGCTGCCAAGTTCGTTTTTTTCTCATTAATGTACACACAGCACCCCATATTGACAGGATTGTTGAAATTTTTGCAGATTTATGTAAACGAAACATGTAAAACATGTACATACACAATGAGTGCATTGTACTAAATGATTCATTTAAATGTAAGTACACAGTAGTTAATATAACACCAATTAATAAAAAGTGGGACCCATTTACAATTACATGTAATGCAATTAACTATAGGATAAAACACAGGTTTTAATTTTAATAACATTCTCTCATACAGATGAAACAGGTTTTTATCAGTAACATGATTTTAATAATCACTAAAGCTAAGAAGTAGCACATGTGGAAATATAGGGCTTACACACAGTAGTGTTTTTCAGTGTCAGGTGCACTCTGGGATTGCATGCTGGAAGAAAAAAAGGGCTTTTCTTTCAAGACAAGCTCTCTCTGAAAACCTTTTAAAGCCATTTTTAAAGTGTTGAACTTGGAACGTTACTCATCCTTAGGAAATCTGAGTAAAATGTAAAGAAAACACGTGCTGTGAGCATCTGTGTCTCGTATAGCTGGGCAGTAGGGTTAGTCAAGTATACTAGTAGTACTAGTAAAGGGGGTTGTTGTGTGGAGCTGAGAGGGAGGCGCAGGAGGGTGGAGAAAGAAAGAATGGACAAAAGTTGAGTGGAGGAATGTGAGTCTGTCTGAAGGAGAATAAAGGCGTCCTGATGGGAGAGAAGTTTTGGAGGCAAAAGGAAATTCTGACATAAAAATACGCGTCGCGATTCCAAAAACAACACAACTCCGGCTGAGAAAGATTTTGGGGTTTGTCTTCAGGCGCTTCAGCTGCATCTTCACATGCTGGATTATACTGAAAAAAGTTTTTGAGCTTAAAGAAGGGGGGAAAGGAATTTAAAAAGACGAAAAAGAAGAAAGGAAGAATTAACTGCTTGCGCAGCTTTTGGACGACAGTTTTGATGACAACTTTTTTTCTTCTAAGGAGTGTGTTTTTGCCTCAAAAGAAGCGCTCATCTGTGTAAAGTTTGAGGCGCAGTGTGTGCTGGAGCGATGCGATGCTGACGCGACGCGGCTCTGATATTCTCTCGACACCGAAGCGGAGCGCCATCATGCCCGACTCGAGCCTGCTCCTCCTCGCGCTGATGCTCGCGACACTGCTGCGCCTCGGCCCCGCGGAGCTGCTGTCAGGTGAGCGATTCAAAACATAAAAATGCAAAAAAGAAAAAGAAAAAACTGTTATTGTGTTAGATAACAATTATCACTTCGGAAGCAAAGTATTTCACACAATAAAGTGTAAAAAAATGTTATGTGTCAAATGACAAAATCATAAATAGTGTTAAAATGAAGATCAGTTTTGCTATGATAGATTACAGCTCGTCTTTCACTAAAATCACCCTGACACCAAAGTAAGTTTAAAAATCAGATGAATATGTGTATTTCTGAAACATAGTTTTGGATATTATTTATCTTCTGGGGCAGTACTCTGAACACACTGTCTTAATTTGAGGAGAGAGCTCTGTGTGTGTTATTACTTTTCAAAACAATAGCACTTACTGTTTCACCTGACAGAGGAAAAAATAAATCCAGCATTGAAGGAGGGGCCTGGGGGGTATCTGGAGACAAGAATATCTTACTTTATCTTAGAAGAACACCCTAGCAATGCCTTAACAATAACATTGCAGGGCCTTAGCAACCAACCAGAACCAACCAAAGCAACCACATTGCATCATAACAGAGGCTTTAGCACTGGCAAACAAGCTTCATACTTTGCGTCTGCATTGTCTTGCTCAGGATTATGTCTTTACATCTGTGTGATGTGGAAGTGAGCGAGGACTCGAGGCATGATGGGATGTCTGTTCTTATCAGACTCTCTCATCGATCCGCGGGCAGCCTAAACACAGCCTGGATGCTGGGAATCAGAAGGAATGTGACGCTGAACCCGACAGGGAGATGATGGATTGAGTTTAGGGCAAAGGCACGGATGAGGCCATCGATTTAAAACAATAGAATAAAAAGCCCTGGGAGGAGTCTGAGACTGAAGAAGTGAGAACATAAAGGAGGAAAGGAAGAGAGATTTGTGTTAGTCTGGTGATAATGCTAATGATAATGAAGAGGGATGTTTGTGCGGCTGCTGGTTAGTAGTTGTCGATTTTTTAACAATGATGATTGACATTTGACAACACCTTACAACAGAACGTTAAGGAGAACAGCCAGCTCTTATTCATTATTCATAGGTATTACTACGTAACATATCATAATGTGCAGTTTGTTCTTTGGATCAATGCAAAAATGTATAATAAGGTTATTGACAGCATCGAAAATGTAAACATCATACCTATTTACTGCTAAAGAAGGTATCCGTCAAAGACAGAAGATGTTCGATAGTTCACAAATATACAGATACATTTTATATCCCTAAACCCAAATCCTAAAAATAAACACTTTATATAGAATATACAAGTAATAAATAGATGGCATTGAAAAGATAGAACAATTTAGTTTGTCCTCTAAACTTACCCAAAACCATTTTTAAAAGTATGTACAGTATAAAGAAAAAGAAATGTAAACACAATACAGTTACACTTTATTATTTTGATAATCCATCTTACACCTTCTACTAGCTATAAGGAGCTTTGTAACTACATGTCAATTCATTCTCATTCATTCACAGCATCTATAACTCACAGCTTCAGGGTTTCTCAGAGTCAGTATGTAGTATGTTGTGAACTCATCAAAATAAAGTGTGATGCAATCTACTAATACTCTGACGACTGCTAGTTAACATATAGTTGACATATAGTTACTTACTGTTTGTAGAATGTCTAAAGTACATCAGAATAAAGTGTACTGTCCAACTGTGAAGGATTGGCCACGATCATTTATTTATTGTGAAAATCTCAGAAGTGGCACTAAAAGTGGTCCAAATGCTGATGTGTTGCGGTCCGAGTCCTCTCTAGTGCACAGTTTTTGTAAAATACATTCATATGAAAAAAATCATAGGGGCCATTTTCACAGTAAAACTGTTCTCACTTTATTGTTTCTTTTTGTAGAGTAGACAGGAATGCAGAAGTTTCTTGTTGAATACAACGTTTCAAATAATCAGATTGAGATTTTATGTTGACTTTACTCGGATTCACAGAAAGACCGATCAGGTCAGAGTTGACCGGCCATTTTCAGGCCATCATAAAAGGAGAGGTGTTTAAAAGAGCTAGTGAAGCTAAAAGCCGCTGTAGCGGTATGAAGAGAAAAAAAACTAGGCATGACAGGAGGATTTAGTGGGCCTCATTTTAAACATCATCCTGGGACCGGTCTCTGTATGTGTGTTCTCCTGAACCTGAAACACTGACAGTCTCCACACTCATATCTGAACACACTTAGGCTGGACTGAGAGGAATGTGAAATAGTCCTGTAAATAATTTGTTATGCGTGCCCCTGAACGTGAAATGAAGGATGAGTCTGATTTCTTGAGGAGGCTGATGAGGGAGAGTTGAGTCAGTAAATGTTTTAGATGCCATGTCACTCTAGATTAAATAATCTTCATGGGGTCAAAGTTTAAGGGTCAGGGCAGCGTCTGACAGCCTTGAGAAAATCCTAAACTGGAGTAAGCAGGAAAGAATCCAGAATGAGTTGCGTCATCCGTAGTGAACCTGGTCTAATGCTGGATTACACAGCTCTGCTATCAGCTGCAGAGCTTGTTATCGGCTCCGTGCCCACTCAGGAATCTGAAACATCCCAGTTCTCCAGCAGATGCTCATGCAAGGAGCTAATAGAAAGTGAACAGACAAACAATCCACGCGTGTTTTTGAACACTTCCTCTACAAAACCAGTTTAACAAAGTTGCCGTTGACAAGGAGATGGCATCTTTAGATGAAAATAACATTGATGGACTCATCGTGAGACTAGTAATGGATGTGCCAGAGAAGGACCAGGGCTGATCTAGTTTTATAAAGGCGTGATTTTTTAATCTTCAGAAAAGATTAGGAAGCCCTCCAATATGATCATCAGCACTTCACACTACAGCCGTTAACAACAACAAAACTGATAAATAATAAAATCATTTGTAACATGGTATTAGTAGTAGTTTGGAGCAGTGTGTAACGCCTTGGAGTGACTTTTATTCAGCACCAAAGCACCACACATGACCCTGGAGCACTAACCAGTCGTAAGGGTCAGTTTTCTGAAATTGATACATCTGAAAGCTGGATAAACCATCTTTCCACAGGAGCTAATGAAGTTCTCAGCCATGCATATTGCTAATCAGAAATGTTTAGATATATTTACAGTACAAAATATATTTATTGAACATGATCTTAATATCATAAGGATTTTTGGCATGAAAGAAAAATCTATCATTTTTTCTCTCATTTGTATTGTTGGCTGTTTCTACAAATAAACCTCTACTGCTGTGCTCCCAGATCTTCAAAGCAAACAGAGGTAAGCTGAAGTGCTAAACTTGATCTTCCTGCTCCATGTAGGACTGCATTTCTCAGAGAGCCCAAAGAACGTGACGTCCTCTCTGGGGAAGCCTGTGTCTCTCCAGTGCACCCTGCGATGGGACGGCGATGGGCCCCTGGATGTGCTCTGGCTGAAGGAGGGACAGCCGCTGGACACCACCGACACCAACCAGATGCAGCTCCCTGAAGAAGAGAACGGCTGGGTGGTGATTAGTACCCTCACGTAGGAACACCTGTTTAACCCGGACCTTTAAGCCCTGTTCTCACCAAGAAAGATTGCTATAAAGATAACAATATTAGCGTCTACACCTGCAGAAGATCGTCTGTTTATTCTTAGCACATACTTGTCTGTCGCTGTAAATTCTCATGGATTCTGATTGGCTGTCCGTGTTTTTTATCATTCATCATCTGAAAGTGATCCAGCAATATTGTTCCTCTGTGTCTTTATCATTAATAGCTGTGATGTGGATTCATATTGACTGATTTTTAGAACTATATCTTTATTGTTATGTTTATAGTTATCGCTCTTGGTGTGATCGATCTTCAGTGGACTGTTCTTTCTACTGTCCATGATCAGTGTAGCATGTCACATTATTGTCTTAATGCCTAATATAAGTCCAAGAGTTGTGATACCGACAGTAGTGTATGCTTTAATCACTTTTTCTCATTGCCAATTTACTCCAAAATACTAGTTTGATAATTGTTTTTCAGGTATATTTTCTATTATAATATGACTATAATAATAGATTAATAATAGAAAAACAACACTTTTGGACAGGAACAAATTCTCACTTACAAGCATGTCTAGCATTAATATATTAGCTGTTTATTAATATTTATAAAGCATATATTCAGCATCTCTAACACTACCCAGTACCTAACCTTAACAGCTACCGCACGAACTATTAGCAAGCCGCTAAGCAGACTAATTCTGAAGTTCCCTCTGTGGAAGTGTGACTGCTGTGTGGTAGTAATAGTGTTCTTGTGTTTACAGGATAGAGGAGGTACAGCTCTCAGATATGGCCACCTATCAGTGTTCGGTTTCCTCCGGTGAAGAGGAGATTTTATCCAACGAGGCGTTCATTGTCCTAGAAGGTATCTCACTTTCTGAATGTCTTCAATCACTCATGGGGTCAGGGCTGGGTGGAGGCTGTAGGGCATCAGTAATCTCTTCATGTATGGTGGTGTTTCTCTCCCCAGGTCTCCCTCATTTCTCCGTAGAGCCTCAGCATCTGTCGGTCGAGGCTAACGCAGAGCTGAGTCTGCTGTGTGTGGCTCATGGTCCTCCGGATCCGGTGAGGATCATATGGCTTCAGGACGGGGCTCCTCTCAATCAGCTGCATGACCCCATCTCCCTGTCGCCCTCCACCCTCAGGATCTCAGGTGCACTAACATTTCCTTACTAACAACAAGTATCTCATATCTCATATTTCATAAATCAGTGCTATTGCTCACTCTTTATGTTTGCATGTGAGTTTTATAAATATCAATAGTAATAAATGAAACCTTGTAACTCCACTGAAGACCTCATCCTGAAACAAAGCCTGAAGTGCAGAGAAATTAAGTGCTTGAATAAGTTTACTAAAGAAACACTCTGTCTTTAAGAGTAGTGGTTTGTTCATCTGAAGAGTGAAGAAGACCCTTTCACCATAAACTTCAAGGTGATGCTCTTCCTGCCCTGAACACATCTGTACTCATGGTGAAGAAAACACATGCACACTCGTCCACATAAAAGCTCGCTTCAGCACTCAATAAAGGACCAGTCCACACATGCACTGTAAAATCGAATTAGTTGGGCTTACTTAAAAAAAACATGCAAACCGATTGCCTTAAAACGGTATGTTGTACTGACAAATGCATAGTTAGTATAGTTTAGTTAAACGAGAGTTATAGTAACTAAAAAAGAACAATAGGATGTACTTGATCCTTTACTTTAGGTTTACTCACTGACTTAGTATAGCTACTCACTGACTCTCAGAGTAAATTTTGTAATTGCTTTGTTTTTATTTGCAAATATAATTTGATGTCTTGTGTCAGTAGTAGCACAAAAAAGAGCAAATAAAATGGTCATACAATTCATAAAAATAATTTTAATTACATTTTTACTATTGTTGTGATTTGCATGCTGAATGATGAAGTAAAAATGTGACTTACCACAATAATTTAAGTATTACATCATCCGAATTAAATGCTTCTCGAGTGGTTCATGAGAAACATTAAAAGTGCAAAAGATCGTTAATAAACACACTCGACACTACTAAAAACAAACTATGTAATGAATTAATTAAAAGGTAGGTCACCTGTTGAAAGCAACCTATTTATTACTTTTCTTCCTTTGAAACCAATGACTCTGATTTCATGTTGCGTCACTGCATTGATGGGAAGAAAATTATAACAATATAGACAAAGTTCTAAGTGTCCAACCAAAGGGAACGCTAATCACTATAATGGGAAGTAAAAAAAAAAAACATTTTAGGAAAATCTTATGATGTGGCATATGTTCAGGTGTATTGAAAATTGAGCTTTGAAGATGACTTTGTTAAATGACTTAAAGCATCACTCAAAGCAGTACGAAAATTGTCTTATTTGCCTTGAAAGTTGCTGTAACTTGGTAAAACCTAGTAAGTGTAACAACTCAGTACAGCTTACTAACTATATATAAGTAAGGTGAGCTGTTCGGTTTTACAGTGTACTATATAATTCATTTCAGCTGATATTAGAAGTGTTTGGCCGTGTAATATTTCTTCATTGCTCATTAAGAGTTCTTTGTTCACATCACTTAAATGCTGTGTATTAGGATTTGGTGTGTAATCGTCCTGTATTTATATTTAGAGGCTGTTTATATAATCTCCTTAGACTAGTTCTACAAGTGTGTCGTCATCTCAATCATTTTTATTAAGACTAGTTCTTTCAAAGACATTTTTTCAATACAAACACGCAACAACACACACACCGCAGCAAGCGGACTGTCTAGATGTTTTCCTAATTGGAATCATCCTTTGAGACGCTGGCCTTTGCTTTCTGGTGAAAGAGCAGCAGGAGATGAGAGGAAGGTCAGACAGGAAGAAAGAGTTAAGAAAAAAAAGAGGAGAAGGAGGAGGCCTTTGAAAACCTGCCACAGCAGAGTGCCACATACAGCCTGTGTTGTTGTTCCAGCTGTACTGAGCTGAAGAGAGAGAGTGTGTGTGTGTGTGTGTGTGTGAGAGAGAGGGGGAGGCTTTGACTCATCATGGATAACTGACCATTAGTGGTAGATTCACATCTTTGGAATGAGACACTTCTGCTTGCTCACACCCACACACACACACACACACACACATACAACTCTGTATATCTATGTTTGTGAGGACATACATCGACTCAATGTAATCTCTAGCTTCTGACCCTAACCCTACCCATCAGAACTAAGTGCTTTACCAAGTCTGGACCCTCAAACAGGTCTTTAAAGGACTCCCAGAAAGTGAGGACCGGCCAAAATATCCTCACTTTACTAAATTGCCCTGACTCTGATGATCTAGAACTCAAGCTCACAAAGATAGCTGTACAAGTGCACACACACACGCACACACACACACTCATTGAAGAATTTCATAAACTGAAATGGCAGTTTTTTCCGTCCATAGCATTCCTTCTGCCACTGCAGCAGCCTCTCACACACACACACACACAAACTCTCGCTGTCTTTCAAACACACACACACACACACACACACACACACACACACACATGCTCTGTTTCAAACACACACACACACACACACTCTCGCTGTCTTTCAAACACACTCACACACACACGCATACACACACACTCTTGCTCTGTTTCAAACACACACACACACACTCTCGCTCTCTTTCAAACACACACACACACACACACACACACCGGCCAGCACAAGCAGAATGTTTGCTGTTGTTGCTGCATGAACTTATGGTGAAGGGTTTGATTTAGAAAAAGTTTTTTCTTCTTCCAGATAAATAAAAAGCAAAAACACACATCAGTCACACAACACACCTTAGTAACTCATCACACACAATACGATCTGGTCTTTTACTGTAGGATGATGCTGCGAGCTTCTTTCAGTGATGTATTGTGTTTAGTAAAGCGGTGAATGGGTTTACTCTCTTGAAGAACTCATGTTTCTCTTCAATCTGTGCTGATGAAGACAGAAGTGTTTTTAGGGAAGGAAATAGAATGAGATGAAACTGATTGTGGCTTGTGTTGAACTCTATCTCTCTCTCTCACACACACACACACACAGCACTCAGCTCTTGTCCATCAGAATTTGATCTGGTGACCCTGGAAATTGAACTTTAGTAGTCTTTAACAATGGGCACACAGTGTTCCTCAGTGACACACATGAGTTATTTTCACTGAAAGTGTGAAGAATGCTGTGTGTGAGAAAGAGAGCCTTCATTTGACATGTTTCTGTGAAGGTCAGCATGTGCAGTGTTGTGTTTCTTCGGTGTTTTTCTGAAAGCAGAAGTAGTTATTTTCAAATCCGCTCTTTTTATTTCTCCAAACGTATGCATATTGAGCTCCACAAACAGATCGTGAAACACAGGTTTTCTCAAGCAGGTGTTTTTCTCCTCCACAGGTCTGAATAAAAGCAGCTCTTTCTCGTGTGAAGCACACAACCGTAAAGGTGTGGCATCGTCTGGCACAGGTGTAGTGACGGGTGAGTGTGTCCTGCAGCGGTCAGTAATGAGTGGTCAGTCAGGACACTGACTCAACTATAGCCTTAGATGCGATAAGAAGCAGAAACATTCATTTACATTTTTAAATATGCTTTTTAATTTATTTTATTTTATTTTATTTTTTGACATGCATAAACAATTATTTTAGTAAAACAGTTGTATGTATATTCGCATGAAGGAGTGTGTACAGTACTGAGGTGGAGGCTGGGTACAGTTTACCTTTGCATTTAGTGCTCAGCTTAGATTTACTCTTCATAGCTGATTTGAAAACAGTACTCTTTTTCCTTTTGTCTAGTTCTTCCTTCACTGCCCTACGGCATCAACGCTGAAGAAATCACCAACTCAAGCATCCGTCTGTCCTGGCACATGAGCTTCGGAGGAGTGTATCCCATCAGCCACTGCACCATTCAGGTACCTGACACAGTCTTCAGTAGATCAACATCAGTATGAGCCATCGAGGCAGTATGTGTTTGTGTCGTTTAACTCTGACTGTTTTGTGAGTCAGAACTCTTTTCCCTACACACACACACACACACACACACACGCGCGCGCGCGCGCTGCTTCATCATGCTGTAGAGTATCATATTTCACGCACTGAGAGGGGCCCGCTCCACTCGCTGCTGAGGCCCAGCTCCCCTTGTTCTGGGGCCCTGTTAGGACGAGTGTGTGTGTGTGTCATACTCTCCCCTTTGCCTGAGCACCACCCCAAAGTGCCTGGTTCCAATAAAAACGGGCTCTTGTGTCTGATCCCACACCCCTCCTCTGTTCCTCAGCTCCTCACAAGCAAGGGCCCGGCCCCAGACTAAACACACAGACCCGAGGAACCAGAGCAGAGCAGAGGTGGAGGAGAGGGAATGCATTAACAGACATCAAGTCAAGTCACTTTTATTTCTAGAGCTCTTTTAACAATACAGATTGTAGCAAAGCACTGAACATTATCAAATCGAACAACAGAGTGATGGTAATGTATAATGACGAGAATTAAACTTTATTCATCAAATGCAGAGACGGTCTCTGTAGTCAAGATGACGGTAATCACTGGAAATCAGGTGTCCCCAACTAAGCAAGCCAGAGGAGAACCAAAACCCCATCCATGAGAGAATGGAGAAAAAACCTTGTGAGAACCAGGCTTAGTTGGGTCCAGTTGGGTCCATTTGATTAATAAATGTGATCCAGTGTGTTATGTGTAAGCCAGAGTAAAGAGACAACTATATCTGCAGTGTAAACGAGACTCTTCGAGGCCTGTAAAGAAAACGCAGCTGTCAATCCTGAAAACTGACAGCGTGAACGTAATCTTAAGTAAAATCACATTTGGGGAAATGATCAAATTAGAGAGAATCTGCAGAATATGTTGTTGTTTGTATTCCTGAAGGGCATGAAACACTTCAGAGGTCGTGGTATTAGCAGATATCTTATATAAAAACATTTAAATGCTTTGATTTCCCTGTGGCTGTTTCTGTGATTGAGATATTGAAATGAAGATGCTGATGGAGATGTGGGTGTCTCTAAACATTGGATTCCCAAGACCCTTTACGCTTACAGCAATTCTCTGACCCCTCGAATGCAGGTAGTCTGATGTGTGACGGTCTTTATCAACCGTATGAATGATGCACACATCTCTGGTGGCCATCCTGACCCGCAGTAGCTATGCGGTATAACAACATGCTGATGAAATCTGCAGAGAGAGGAGTTTTAGAAGCAAGACCTTTAAAGATATGCATAATTTATGCTCGCTGTGTTTACATTTGGAATAAATCTGAGTGCAACGTGTGTGTGTTTCTGAGCTTGACAGCAGCTGTAAGGGGATTAAAGTGAACTTCATGTAGTGTGTAGCTTCATGGGAAAGACAATGAAACGTGTTTGAATTGAATTACTCATGCAACAGCATTTTCTACAGTTAAGTGCATTCTATTTTGCATGAATACAGAAGTATCCTCATGTAAAGCTATGCATACTGCATAACAAATATTGCTTGTATTTTTTTAAATCATATGCAGCCATATATTTATATATATATATATATATATATAAATGCTGCTCTTTTAAATTTTTCACCTCGCATGAATATGTATAAATTGGTCGAGAGACTGTGTTGGATATATTGCTGCATAGGATTCTTTATTCGCAAAATATCATTATACATATTTTGGCCTTATTGGATTTAAAAGTATGTCCAAGATATTATTAAGATTGTTATTAAGATATTTTGGATGAATTCCCAGAGCTCTCTGACCCTCCAGAGACAGCCAGGAAAAGCTGTAAAAGCACAGTCCTAGTCTGTGAAAGGGGAGGGGAGCAAGAGCTCATTTGCATTTAAAGAGACATGCACAGAAAAAGTATGTTTCTGCTTCCACTCAACATTATATAATACGTGATCTGTGAGATATTTTGAGCTGAAACTTTACAGATACATTCTGTGAACACATGAGACTTATATTGCATATTGTAAAAAGGCATATGTGAAATATTATAAACATTAACCTCATAATTTTCTGTAAAACTGCTTTGAAACCGACTGTATTGTGGAAAGTGCTGCACAAATACATTTGTTGTGGGTGGTTGCTAGGGTTTTGCTTTGTGGTTGCTAAGGTCAGTGAAAAGTGCAAGTTGGGCAAAAGGTAAAGTGCAAGGGATTTGATAATTAACATGAGAAATAATGGTGCTTGCCTTTGCTAAAAGAAAGTACTAATAAAATCTGGCATATGAATAAAGACAGCATGAATTATTGAAGAAACTTTTTAGTATAACTTGTGATACAACCCCAGAGTGATTTAAACTAAACTTAGTGAATTGAAATAGTTTTAATCAAGTGTCTGAATATAGACGGGGACAGACTTTCTGTTCTAAAACCTTTTCTCCATCTGTAAGAGGAAATCGATCAGGCCCTGTCCGCATGAAATGAACAGAACTTACAGCAGATGTTGATCTGAGGTTGAATACAGCTTCAGGCCACTGAATGAGATTGTGTTCGTCTAAAACTCTTCTGAGCAGTTCTTTTCCATTTAACTTTTTTTCTGGCTTTAATTTGTTATCTAGGTCTTGCTTAAACTGAGCCCTGAATCCACAACATAACACAATGCTGAAATATGCTTTACAACTAACAAATAAGATTTTAGCAAAACAAATGCCAAAGAGTTTTTATGCTCATGCTTTTCGCTGTTTAATCTTCAGTATGCAGTATTGGCATCTTTCTTGCTAGTTAGTGCTGATGGATGAGGAAAGCATTACAGCTGCATACTAAGCAACACAAGCTTTATGATAATATCGGGTTCAGATCGGGAAATTCTAGAAACCAACTTCAGTATTCAAGCTCAGATGAAGGAGGACTCTGCGGTTTTGCTGTGTTCAGTGTTAACAGCCACGCTTGCTCGGTTTGAACATTTTAAAAAGGAAAAACAAAAGGCTGATTTGCATTTAGGCAGAGATGTTAATGGACACACTTAAATGATGTTTATTTTACACCAGTATCCTTGGAGACCAGGACCAAGGGAAGATAAAATATTTGAGAGGTGAACGATTTACTGTTTGTAGATGAGTTAATGGAAAACGTTGCTGCTGAGTGTGAGAGAGAGGACACAGATATGATTATGGACACTCAAATTAATACTTTCATTCAACAAAGATGCACTGAATGTATAAAAATTGACATTAAAGATTTATAAGTTTATAAAAGATTTATATTGGAAATAAATGCTGCTCTTTTGAACTTTCGATGCATCAAAGAAACATTAGATGCATATTTTTCACACTGATAATGTTCAAATGTTTTATTTAGGAGCTAATCAGCATATTTTAATGCTAAAAATCACAAGGATGAATTATATTTTTTAAAATATATTCAAACAAATAATAGTTATTTGAAAAATTGTAATAATATTTTGAAAATATGACTGTTTTTTCCACATTTTTGATTAAATAAATGCACCCAGGTGAGAGTTTTAATAATGTTTAACATTTTGCCTGCCCTAAACTTTTAAATATGAATTAATTTGTCTGTTTATGGAGATATAACAAGTGTTTTTGTTAAAAACAACATTATTTACAGTATATTCAGAATTATATTAAATTATATTTGAATATGTTTTAACATTCACTTTAAATAATGACTTGATACACTGACGATGTTGAATGAGAACAAAAAATAAACGAAATTGAGCAGGAAACAGTGCTGTGTTCTGCATAACTGCTTTTTAATTTCATTTGTTTTATAAGTGAAAATTTTTTTTCATAACATCAACTTATTGCTGAAATCAGCTAAATCAATATTGAACTGACTAATGAACTTCACAGAGTTATTGGACTGAACCATATCAACACTGAATCACTTTGAGCTGAACAATGACTCGATCGACTCTACATTTGCTCGTGTCTCGTATTAGATTGCATCATAGCATCATCATCGATCCATTTTCTCTCAGTTGCTTTCCACATTTGATCTTCAGGACTGAATTTTAATGGTTGCTACTTGTATGGACGGAGTATACCATGTGTGTCGGATCAATGCTGTTTTAAATGGCCATGTTCCACAGTTATTTTTGTCTAGTGCAGGGGTGGGGAACCTGCAAGGTTTCCATGTTTCCCAGCGCAAACACACCTGATTCAAATGAACCAGCGATTGTGCAGAACTTCATTGGATGTTGGATGCATTTGATTTGAGTCAGGTGTCACTGCAGCCCTCGAGGACCAGGGTTCCCCACCCCTAGTGGTTTGACTTAATGGATCTGTTGTTTTTAGCAAGTTGCTTATAAAGAATCACATTTAATTATAGAAACATGGAACTGAATTGTGAAAACATGTGAACAGCAAACAGATTTCAGCTGTAGTCAGCACTCTGACACTAGTGTGGGATCAACAAACTGTGGGTTACATCCGCCCGCATATATGTCCAGTTAGGAATCACTTCTGGAATGTGTAAGCTACATTTATTAAAAAAGGGAGTGCAGTGAACTGGAGTCCCACTGGTGTATGTTGCAGAGGTCTAATCCACAGCATGTTGTAGCATTTCATGTCTTATATAAGCCACTCAAAGGTTAGTGAAGGTTTGTTGATTTGCTCTCGTCCTCTCTCTGAACTGAAGCATTAAACACGCTCCTTTTTCTACATTTTTAAGACTTATATATGTAAATGGCCACCGTTATGACTTGCTAAGCTTTTTGCATGATAATGAGAAATAATGTTTACAGACTTTGGGCTTTGCAGTTTTATCTGCTCCATCAGCTTCCTACATCATATCTTGAAAGATTGATAAAACTAACAGATTAATACCACACTACTGCTGGTACCGGATTAGTCTGAATGATCAGTAGGTCTCTTTTAAATCAGGACTGTATAATTATTAAGTCTGGTTTTATGTAAACTGTTAGTATATTCTCTCTTCTTATTTTGATTTGTTTAGGAATAATAGCAGTTATGTGCTTTCCAGGCCGTTACAAGCTGTACGCTTACTATTTTACAAAGTCTCATTTCTTCAGTGTTGTCACATAAAAAGATATAATAAATTATAATAAATAATTCAAATTCACATTAAATGTATGTAGATTACTTATATTAGGCTGCCTATTTTTCTCCTGGGATTCAAACAGAGGCAGTTAAATAGTAAGTATTGTGAGTGTTTTTGTCCTCTTTTATAGTGTTTTAGAGCGAGTCACTGACTGCCTCCACTAAAATATGAGCCTGTAATCCAGTGCAGCTCTAAACTCCATTCAAAGCACAATTGACTCTTTCTAATTAAAGCTGGGTCCTTCAGAGGGAGTCAGAGGCCGATGAAGTGTCGTCTTTTCTCAACGCAGCCTTTAAATCTTGCTGTGCAGCTGCACTCAGTCAGCCCCAAGTACAAATGAATCTGGCTGTCTGGCCTTCCCAGCAGAACTCGTTTTAAAGATGAATGCTAATTAACACAGGGAACAGTAGTATCAGACCCTATTTAGCAGAGCATGCTTTCTGTTGCCAGCTGACTCAGTGTGTAGTCTGTCAAACGGACGAGTTCAGATGTTCACCTCTGACCATGTTTTAACCATTATCTGATGCAGATCAATCTTCAGGCCATTCCCAGAGGAAAATATTACTGCTCTGAGATTGCCTTTTCATTGTTCATGAGACCTGGGTATTTCATCTGCTGAGCTGTGCGCTGATGAGCATATAACAAGACATGACAAATGATTTAAATATGTATTTATTAATTAATTTATGAATTTATTAACTAAAATGTTGTATTCAGTTATTTAACATTTTATTCATTAATAATAATAATAATAATAATTCCTTTTATTCATTCATATTAAAATGTATAGTGACCCTGTACTCCCAAATTTTATTGTGTTTTGCTCATTTTGTTGTGTTGCGAGTCGTGACTTGTATTCATTGGGTTTTGGCTTGGGTTTTTTTTTGTTTGTTTTGTTTGTGTGTGTGTGTGTGTGTGTGTGTGTTGTGCTCATGTTGTGTGATTGTGACTTGTTTCCATTGTGTTTTGCTAATTGTGTTGTGGATTACATCCATTGTGTTGTGTTTGATAACTTAACTTTTTTTTTTAATTATTTTTATTTTTTTATTTTTAAAGGAACACAACTGTTTGGGAGCAGCACACTTTTTAAAGGGCAGGGTAAGAATACCAAAACAAACAAATTGTAGCCAATCAACGGTAAGGGGCGTGTCTATTCGTGATGTGGAGGAGAGAGTGTCCAGCAAACAACCGAGCAGAGCAACAGAAAGATAAAAACAATGATGGAACAATAAAGCAAGAATTATGACCCGTGTAAATGTCGTATCAGCTTTCCAATGCTAGGACATCGAAATTCTTCTTGAAAGGTAAGTTTCTATCTTACACCAGGTGCTGCGATGCAACAGCTAGTCTGCTGCCTTGTTTCTACTTGTTTCTATGATGTTTCTGCTTGTTACCCTTGTGTTGTACTATGGCTTGTTTTGTTATGTGGATATTTGGTTGTGCGCTGCTGGCCCAATGCACTATCTGCTACTAATATTTAACCTGATAATCTCAAAAATTTCTATCTTATGGAATTGTGCTTAATGCAAATTAGTAGTGCATTTCTCAAGCAGATTTCCCACCCTTAAACAGCAGCACAGCCCCTGATGCGAGCAGGAAATGCAGGATTAGAATACGGATGACAGTTAGCATTAGCGGCTCCAGCCTCTCCTGTCATTTCACCAGATCCTGCTTCACTCCTCCATCTGTTGTGCGGCAGCGTCATCTCCGCTTGGGCTGGATTAGGTATGCCTGCACACACCCTGTCAATTAAAATACGATTAGGAATAATAACAAAAGGTGTCGCTGTTTTGACACAAAATGACAAGCAGGTGAAAAACGGGTCGTTTAGGAAAAGCTGACGGATTAACTTTGGCAGCTGGTCTCTCGATCCTGGGTTTGCATTCACCCTATGGGATAAATCCATATCCATCATTATTCTGTGTTCCAGAGCACTTAAATATTGAACCATCTCTCACTGTGTTCCCTAATGAAAAAACATCACACTAACTGACTTACCAAGAGTAAGGAGCCGTTATGGAAATGTCTAAAGCTGGAATGTGAGTGCATGATTGCTTACAGTTGCTTTTTCCTCAAAGGCACATTTGTAAGAATTGCTTCCTGCAGGGAAGTTTTGAAAATAGTTTTTTTATACACAATAAAAGCGCATTGATCATTTGAATTTTGTAAAGGAAATATGAGTTGATTACTTCTATGGCGCCATGCAGGGCCTTGCTACAGTGTTATGATTGGCATATAGCAAATTATACCTCTTTTTGATAGGTTCTAGAAAACTTATAGACATGGGTTTAAAAAGTTGTTGCAGGGGTTTGACATCAGCTAGATATGGCTATGAATTTAAATAAAAACAAATAATAAACATAGGCCTATTACTGGCCCGGCTCCAGAATCACATCACTGGGTGCTTCTCAAGTTTAGCTATGCAATAGAGTGCTCTGTTCATAGTCACTAAAAAGGTGTCACTCCTTTTATTTCATTGATCAATAATGTTCTCTCTTTCACAACACAAGCTGCACAATGCTTTATTTTAATGAGATGATCCATGCTGAACACAACCTGGGTTAAAAGTGCTTAGCTACATTTTTCAGTGCTCGTTGTAATAGAAATCGATCTCCTGAGCTCTGCAATAAAATGCAATTTTAATACTATTGATTTCATAGACCTGGGACTGGTCTATTAAAAAAAGGTAAAATCTTTTGCACATAAAAAAAGATGAAGATTTTGCGAACCTTAAACTGCAACTTTGAGTCATTCCCACTTAATTAAGTGGAAAACACAAGATTAAGATTAAGTCTTAAGATGCTTATAATACCTAGATCTGGCAACATGGCAGGGGCTATACCAGTTTCTTTAATTTCATTTAATTTCCTTCCTTATAGGAAGATACAGATTAAGTTTTCATAAAGATCCTGTTTTGGTGTTGCGTCAATAAATCCCTGCCAGGCCAGAGCAGGTATTGAGATGGAACCTGTGAGTTATGTTTCCAGGGGTACTTTTCCAGTTTATTTATTTATTTATTTCCAGTAATAAATGGTGCACCTCTAAGAGCACATGGAGGTAAAAAAAAGTTTGGAGAGTATATATATATATATATATATTTATCATATCTGTGAGTCAGTTCAGTTCTTAAATGATGTAATTGGCTTGGGTATGCATTCTTTTAAATTGAAACTGAATTGAATTTTGCATTGTTTAATGATGGAAATTGGATTTATATTGTTTCTTGATTTATAAATGTTCTGCATTCTTTTAAATTGGAACTGAGCTGAATTCTCAATGTTCAAATTATGTAATTGACTTAAAATAATTTTACCTGATGAATAAATTCTTTCTTGATTCATTTTAAATTGTTGAAATCTTTGCTTCTAGTAGGTTGTGCGGAGGCGGGGCCAGAGATATTCAAACCGAGGGCACGCCCATTGAAGCAGTAGCAGGATGAGAGCGGAGACCCCCTGATTCTGATATCATTGAAATGAACAAATTGGGTAAATTAGATTAAACCGAGGAACCCCAATCCCTGAGTAATTTTCATCATGGCGAGGTTTGTGTTACGGAGCAACGTTACAGCTGGCGTTCGGTTAGATGCCTTGCGGTCCCTCAAGGAAAAAGGTAACAGGGAGTATGGCAGATTTAAAAAGGATCATGTTAAATGTCATTTGTTTTGTTTTCGTTCCTTGAACTGGTTCAGAGCCCTGGTGCTTACTATATGAAGACGCATTGAAAAATCTTTTCCTTGCAATGCAGGAGGGTATAATCTTCCAAGATAGCACTCTTAACAGACTAGCAGTGTTTAGAGATGAAGATACAGGAGGAAGGTTCCAGATCTTTGATGAAGAGCAGTACCTATTCTACCATATACAGTAAAACATGGATATCCACTCTTCTAGCTGAAGAAGCTCATGAAGTGTATCATGGAGAAATAGCAGGCACTCTCCTACGGATGAGGAATAAAGCTTGGGTAATAAGTTGATGAAAATTAGTGAAAAAATGGTTGAGCACTGTGTGGCATGCAGAGAAACCAGGGCAAGAAAGTGCCAGTAGATCATGAGTGATCTTTCACCAGAGCTAACAACACCAGCAAGACAATTGGAATACACCACAGTGGATTTATTTGGACCTTATGAAGTAAAGGATGAGGTGAGGATGAAAGTAAAGCTGAAGGTATAGGGGATAGTCTTCTGTTGTATTGCTTCTAGAGCTATGCACACTGACGAGGCCAGTGACCGGTCAACTGAAAGTTTCCTTCTGGCCTATAAGAGATTCACAGCAGGGCATTCCAGAAAGCTGTGGTCAGACCCTGGGAAAAACTTTGTAGGAGCCAGACATGTTTCTGCTCTACATGTTTCTGGATCAGTTGCAGAGGTCAGAAATGGACAGGTTTCCAAGCTTGGGACAGAATGGAGTTGGAAGATCCATCCAGTAGACTCTCCTCACAGAAACGGACCTGCAGAAGCAGCTGTTCGCACTGTAAAGCAGGCCTTGCATAATCTGGGAGGAGATGGAACCTTTACATTGAGTGAGCTCCAAACATTTCTGTATATGGCTGCTAACCTCGACAATGAAAGACCCATAGATGCCAGATTTCAGAGCCAGGAAGTCTGTGTAGAATACATCAGCCCTAATTCTCTTCTGCTTGGACGACCTGGACCTAAAGGAGATCTGAGTAACTTTGAGTTTGAAGGATATCCTTATAAAAGGCTGAGAGTCATCCAAACTGAAGTAAAACAATTCTGGAGAAAGTGTATTCAATTGGCCAGGCCTAACTTACTTGTAAGGAGTAAGTGGCACTCTGTTGGAGTACTGTCTGGAGAGCTGACCAGAATGCATTCAGGGCCCAATATAGGCTTGCCAGAGTTGCCAGTGTCAACAATGATAAAAGGGTTATCGTAAGAGTTGTAAATGTGAAAACCTACCGCAGTTATCCAGATTAAACTGTGAAGTCTGTCCTGCTTCAATCCTTCATAGGGATGTCCGAAGGTTGATTTACTTCCTGCAGAAGAAGAAAAGCAGGAATAAAAGTGAAAGGTTATAGATGTGACCTCCTTGGGTTGGTGCACCAGGAGGTCAAGTAGGAGGTGTTGTGTTTAAGAAATTCCTGCAGGGGTCAGTGTAGAGCAGGTCCTGAGATGGAACCTGTGAGTTATGTTTCCAGGGGGGCAGTAATAAAGGGTGCACCTCTAAGAGCACTTTGAGGTAAAAAAGTTTGGACAGTCTTCATTAAGGAAAAAGGACTTGACTTCCACTGATTCAGCTCAAATTGAATCCTGAAAATGCTACTGGTATGAACTTTAATATTTTCATCTGTGTTGATGTTAAACGTATGCTAATGATAAGTTATGTGGATTTAGTTTGATTTGTTAGATTATCTGAACGGATATAAGTTTATCAACAATATAGTTTGTTATAAATGTAACTTATTTGATAAAGATGAGTTGGTTCTTTTTATCAAGTTTCGGCAGAGCTAAAGTGGGAAACCTGACAGTTAGATTCAACAAAGCCATTTTTGCTCCACATTTTTTTTCTTCAAGATTTCAAGGAAATTCAATTTTGCTGTTTCCTGCAGTTCCCTGAATGTGGCTGCAGTATTTTTTAATGCATAAATTCTTTAGGGAAAATCCTTGATCTTTTTTGTCTTTGGCCCTGACTACAAGTTTCACTACATGTGGAGACAGTTTTTATAGATTATGGGGTCACTGACAGCCTCCCCAACACATATCCATTCATAAACGAAGACCATGACTCTGTTCCTGCTGCAGAATGTTTTTACCTTTAGGGGTTTGCAGAAATCCCTAATGCCAAGTATGAACATTAGTAATGCTAATGACGCTCGCTTTAGCACTGCAATGCAGTAAACCCTCTTACCTTCTGTGGTTCTTCTTCTGTCAGATCAGGGCTGTGTATGTTCACAAAACAGCATGTACCTTTTTCAAAAGAGCACAGACAGTGTCTGAACATTGAGTCAGATATTTTTTACTTAATCAGTTTGTTTAAAAACAGCAGAACGTAGTGATGGGATGCGGTTTTCCATAATGTCTGTCAGGATACCAGGTAGTATTTGGGTCAGATGCTGCTTGCTGGGTGGCCAAAAAATCTGAACAAACATGAGAATCCAGAGCGCCATGTCAGTCAGCAAGAAGAGCCTGATGGTTCACTGCTAAGAACTGGAGGAATAAGAAGGTTTGGCTTAGGATGAAGTGACTCATTTGGAAGTCAGCTTGGTGGATTAGGCCTCGAGGAACAATCGTATCAGACTCAGCCAGTCCTGTGATAGCTTCGACCATATTTAGAGTTTGAGCAGGACAACATCTGGAGCTCATTTGGTTCTTTTAAAAGTTCACAATAGCTTGTTGTTTGTCTGCTTTGTTTATCTGATTGCTTTAGACTGAAGACAGCTTGGGAACATTAGTACATTGTACATTTTATCCACCTTTGGTCTCATTTGTTGTCATAAATACATAAATAGGGACATTGACATTGCTGAAGGCAGGAATTCTTCACATCTTGTCTGTAGATCTTTCTCAGGTGATTTTAAAGAACACATTTTATAGGTGTTGATCAATGTTTATTTGTAAGAAAGATCAGAAGGGTTAAATGTGCCCATATGTGCAATCCAGATGTGTCCAGATACTCTATCTTCTGTAGGCTTTTCCATTCTAACCCGAGTTAAACACAGTAACGCTGTACCAGTTGCAGATCATCAGATTATTTGTTAAGGAAAAGTTCTAAGCAAATTTTGATACGGAGAACGCCACTCTCTTGTGAACAGGCTAAAGCCCTAAAACTGTACGATTTTTGCAATCCTGTAAGATCAATGCATGTCACAATGTGCATCATTGATCTAATAAACGGGGCTATGACATGCAAGCAGACTATGTATGGTGATGACATCTATTGGCTCATACGATAATTTGGTTTCGCCTGTGAATGTTTTTTGATAGGGCTGTAACGATACACCAAACCCACGATTCGGTTCGTTTCACGATTTTTGACCCACGATTCGGTTCGTATCGCA
>JAUCMT010000026.1:4216526-4236200 GCA_032357475.1 Enteromius thamalakanensis | reverse complement strand
CTCAACTTTTGCAGGCAGGTGTCACATGATTGGAAAGGTAGGCACGGGGTGTGTCGCGATTCTCCCTTATCATACCGGTTTTATCAGATTTCGGTTTTATATCGCGAATCGTTACAGCCCTATTTTTTGACTCTCAGAGCTTTGGAACAGTTGGTTGCCATTGACTTGCGTTATATGACTGACAGCATGCAACGGGTTGAGTTAAAAATCTTTGTTTGTGTTTTACTGAAGAAACAAAGTCCCCTTGGATGCCCTGGGGGTTAGCAGATAAACGTCATGTTTCATAACTATTCCTTTAAAACCAGGTGTAAACAGGGCCTGAGAAACTAACTGAAGCTTCCTTTTCTGGAAGGAAATCAAGAAGGATGGAAGATATAATGGTTTCTGTAATTGAACAAGTACAAGTAAATTTGTATTCACTTTGCATTCCTCCAAAAACCCACAGACGGCTGTAGAGCAGGAAGTGAAGGTAAATTCCAGCTGTATGTCTTTTAAACTGTCAGCACCAGGTACCAGAGCAATATATAATTCATATTTCTACCAGGCTTATGGCTTTAATGTATTCTGATTCTGACTGCCTTGGAATCTTCCACACAACCAAAGCGGGGTACATGACATTGGGGCGAACCGTTGTGACAGCGTTGTGCCAGGCTGTTATCGCCAGCAAAGATGGCTGCTTAAATGTTGCATAATTCATGTCCACCGGGTCCAGCGTCGTAATGAATTCTGCCTTTACACATCACTGCTGTAAAACCCAAGAGTAAAAGTTAATTTTACAACAGCTGCCTGCCTCTCCCAAGGAAATGGTGTCAAGAGATGAATGTGCTGAAGTCTGAAGAGGAATGATTTTTGTTTGAAAGTCAGTGCGGTGGTTTGTGACTTCCCTCAATGATTCTCTACAGCCTTCGGGAAGGTCAGTTAATAGTAAATAAAACTTGTCAGAGTCAATGAGCATCAACTTATTTATTTATGTGTTTTACTTATTTATTAGTTTTTAGAAAAACACATGGTTTTCCAGTAGCTGGATGCTTCTTATCAGAAATACAATTCTCTACAGAATATAATACATATTTGATTTTTGATGAGTAATTTATTTTGGTTACAATTGCACTTAAACCCCTATAAAATTATTTTTACATTACTTTAATTCACTATTACTTTAATTTATACAATATTTAGCTCAATTTCTTTTTTTAAGTCAGTTTAATATAATATAATTTGAAATGACTTGTACAATCAATTTGATTAGACTCGCATTAAGTTTCTGCCTTAATAGGTATATAAATGGTATTTATGTTCAGTTTCTCAATTTATTATAGCCTAATTATTCATATATTTCGTGTCTTTTGGATTAATTAAAGGGTTGGCTCACTCAAAAATAAAGATTAGTCAATGCTTGACTCATCCTCAAAGCATCCCACGTGTATTAGACTTGAAACGGTTACTTGAAGACTTACGACAGTTAGCAGAAATGAGAAAATAAAAGTGTTTATAATGTTAAAAAAATAAGATTTTTAATTTTTTTTTTTTTTTAATTAAACGCATCAGTTCACAGCAGCCTTAATTCACCCTTCGGACTGTGTGAGGAATGTTTTATTATGGATGGGTGTGCTTTATTTGAATACTTTTGGACAATAAAAAAGAGCAAGGATTATTTTAAATATAACTCTTCTGAAAGAAGAAAGTCATACACACCTATGCCATTTAAAACATGGGCTAATTTAAATGTTTGCGTACGCTAACCCTATATAGGATGTTTATTTGTTCTGAAATCTAAAAGAGCAGGTGTGTGTGTGTGTGTGTGTGTCTCTCCAGGGGTTAAACTGGACCAGAATGATTCTCTCTTTCTCTCAGACGTTTGACCCAAGTGGTGGTTCGGCCCACTCTGCGTTCCAAAGAAATCACAAAATAAAAAGCAACCAAAATACTTCCACATTTGTAATATACAGCCACCGATACACGATTACATGATTTCAGCATAAAACTTGTTTGTTTGGTATTGGTACAGGTCATGTCAAACTCTTTTGATATTGGTTTTGGTTGGTACAGTTTTGCCTAAGGACTTTCTCTCATTTAGTGTATGATCATGTTGAATCACAAATCATCTGACAGGGAAGGTGTTTTTGTTTGATTAGACGGCTGATCCAGGTGCTGCATGTCCGTGTAGCATGTGTTGCGAATGACTCTGGGAAACATTTCCATGTACTGTCTTAGTATCTCAATTTATAGAACCTATATCAAATTTCAGGATATCCTGCAGAACAAGGTCATTATGACCCCAAATTAAACCTTTTAAATACATTTTAAATAAAATACTTTGACAGAAAACTATGGCTTTTATGTTTTTTATAAAAATGTTGATAATGTTAGTACTTAAGGGTTTCTTTTTTATTTATTTTTTCTACTTTGTGTCAACACACTAACTTATTATTATTTTTTTACACCTGTTTATGGGTTTCAGGCCAAATTAAAACTAAAATTGCAAAACAAAATACTAAACAAACAAACAAAAAAGTCAATATTATTCAATATTAGTTAATAAATAATATTCCTATGTAGCTCAATTTTTTTATTTTTTCATATTTAGTAAGTAAAAAAAAATTTGTTTTATTTCATCAGTCAATACAACACGTCTGTTTTTTTTAGGTCCTATTATTTATTTCATGGCTTTGCACTTCCTTATGATGCAATATATTTAGCGTGTTTGGCGGGCTGTCTATGGGGCGAGCCGGGAGATCGGCGACTCCGAACCCTAGTGGTTTAAACCCTTGCGAGGGCTGAGCTCGGCGTCTGGCTTGAACCCCGCATGCCCCCTGGGGAAGGAAGAGGGATGTGTAAACGAGGTACGGAAGGGAAGGTAATGGGCTTATTTAAGGCAGAGGCGTTTGGATGAGATTGGTTGATTGAGTAAATGCGGACCCATCCATCACTGATTATTCGTTCGTGCTCATCACGAAATTTGTTTATTAACATCACTTAATTTCAACTTTAATAAAATGTTTTTGTTTATTTATTCATCCGTTTGTTTGTTTGTTAGTTATCAATAACAATACTAATTATGTGACCAGCAATCAATGTAAGTGAAATATTAGAATAAATAATCACAAAAATAAGAATGTCTTAGCCAAGAGTAATCGGTTTTATTTTTTGCATTTACCTTTTATTTTTATACATTTTTTACGTAAGTGAATTTAAAAAAAACTGTGACCAGTCTTAAAGGAAAAAATAGCTGAATATCTTTTAAGACTAGTCTTAACCTTGATATTATAGTTCACTCAAAAATGTAAATTACAGCATATATTACTCCAGCCCCAAGCCATAGTTGTATATGACTGACTCTTCTTTCAGATGAACACAGTATATATTTTTTGTTTATCCTGGCTCTTTGGTAATACTGGTGGATGGTGGCCATTATTAAAGCTCTGTACAGTAAGTAATGCATCGTAAAACTAACCTATGCCTCCAGAGTGTTCGCACATGTCCTCTGAAGCAGACTTTTGTAACAAAAATATTTCTACTTTTTAAAGTAGAAGGTGTACAGCCTCACAACGCATTACCAAGCTTGGAAGAGCCAGGATACATTTTAAAAATGCATTTGTCTAAAAGAAGAAGTCATATACACCTAGGATAGCTTGGGGGTGAGTAAAAAATGTTGTAATTTTTCATTTTTGGGTAAACTATTCCTTTAACAAAACTTGATAAGTTTTAAAATTTCTGACACTTTGTTTATTTTCATGACTTTCATACATTTTCAGACTTTTGTCATATTCCTACTCCCCTAGTCATATTTCACCCTGGGACACAACATTACATAATCAAACATTGAAAGTCAACATCGTATTTACCCTCCATTGCTCGGAGCCACAAGCGAGAGCTGTGTAACCTGATACAGTGGCGTTTCTCTCTTCTCGTACCTCCGCAGTGTAAAATCCTCCTGCATTACATCTGTAGGTTCTCAGTCTCCTGAGAAACATCCATCACTGCACACTGAGAGACTCTCCCGCTGAGGATGGAGCACTTAATTTTCCTCTAGGGGAAATGTGAACTTATTCAATCCTGTTAACTAATTAAATTGACTTGCGCTTTGAGTTTGGCAATATAATATAAATTGGTATATATGTGGACTAACAGGAGATTAATAGCTATTAGATATAGCATTTTTCATTGTGATGGTTTCTGGATTAAATACTTACTCCTTGGTAAGAGTTCATAGTAATTTTAACAAAATACCTCTTCTCGCAGCTCACAATCAAATATCAGGAATAATGACTTTTTGTGTCTTCCTAATGTCAGGCAACAATATAAAAAACATTCAGCATTACTGAGAGTCTGTTTCCTGTACAAAGTAATCAGATGGAAGACTTGCATTAAGCACAAAATGACTGCAGTTTTGGAAATGTTTCAAGCCTAGTGAGCTGCTTATGTGGGCAGCGTTTTAAGGCGTGCGTGTTCCTGATGAGAGGCCTGTTCCAAATGGTAGGCAGTTCCATTATGCTTCCTTCTAAAATAACATTTATAAGGTGGCGTAACATGTATCCTTGGATAAGATGATCCCTGAACGCACTGCAAAAACCTTAATAAAAAACATCTATGAAAGATGACGGCAAAAGAAAGAGTCGACTGATGCATGTCAACATGATGTTGGAGACTCCCCAAACCAAAATATAAACCTTTTATAACCCATTATAGCGGCACTTTAATGCCTACAAAATGCCTACATTGAATTTTATGAACATATTAGCATATTGATATAAAACTTGGTAAGCCTTTGGCACCATGCCTTGAAGGTACTCAAATAAAATTAGGGGGGCACTATAATGAAATTTAAAAACAAAAAACCCTTATAACTCTTGATTATATTTGTACAGTTTAATTTTTATATTATTTAAATTTTTAAAACGAAACTTGTCTTGAAAGGTTCCTTAGAAAATGCTGAGAACATCACCAGTTATGCCATAATCGACTATACTGTCATAAGTGGCGGCTGTCATTCCCTAGACGGCCACCAGAGGTGCCTTTTTTGTAGTTTTGTTTGTGTATTCTGGACTGAGTTTCCCATACCTTCATGCACCCCTGATCGTATCTTTTGTCTGATCACTTCCACCTGATTGTAATCATTCCATTAGCCCTACCATATATATTCTCCGTTCAGTTTGTATTTTGTTGCTGTTGTATTGTTGTGTAAACCTGTCTCTCACAAAACTGATGGCTCCATGGATGTTGGTTGTTTGGAACTTTATTAAAAGACTTCACTGCACTCTTATGCAGTACGGGTGTACACCCTGTTCCGTGCTCCAGCGCGGTTAGCGCTCACACTACATGCGAACCGCGCCCGAGTCCAGCTGAACCGTGCTCTGGCACACCTCTTCCAACCGGGCCATGGCCAGCTAAACGTACCACGCCTGGGCACGTTTCAGAGCACTCACACTAGTCAAACGAATCGCGCTTTGGTGGTCAAACGCACTCGGGCACGGTTCAAAGTGCCTAGTGTGAGTACACCCTGAGACACTCTGACACCCTTACGCATGGATTTTCCCTCTCCAGAGCCACAACAACCACAAAAGATGGCCGCCAATCCAGAACCCCAGCCACTGTCTAAGATGTCTGCCAACCCCGACCCACTGCACAAGATACACCAGCCCAGAGCTACAACACACGATGGCTGCCACACCAGGCCCTGCTGCCTCAACGGATTTCAAACTACAGTCTCCAGCCATCTCGCATGCTACACCAATGTTCCCTTCACTCGGAGACACCAAGGCTTTCCGGGGGTCTTTAAAACTGGTGTCCAGCCTGGCAGATTCCCTATTGATGTCAGTGAGAGCAACTGGTCTCCCTAGGATCCCAGCGTAGGCCATCACAGAGACTATCTTTCCACTCTGAGTGTGTGGTCCGCACACTGCCCCTTAGAACCAGGTCCAGTGCCTGACTTCTTCAAACCAAACCCAGAGCCAGATGTGGTCCCAGAGTCCTTTACAGAGCTCATTCCAGAAAAGTCTGAGGAGTCCACTCCAGAGCCCAATAAAACCACTTCCAGAATCCACACCAAAGCCAGAGCCAGACCTTGAGACTTCAGAGTCCACTTCTGAGCTCACTCCAGTCCGGGAAACCCCAGAGCCAGATCCGGTGTGTGAGCCTGTCCCAGAGCCAGATCCGGTCAGGGAATTGATGGGATCCATTTTTGGATCTATTTCTGCACTGCCAGCTCTACCCTGGCATCCTGTCTTTGTTGTGAGGTTGTGCTCCTCTTCCATTGCATGGACCTGGCCCGCCATCCCTCCCCCTGATCCGCCTCCTTTCCACCTCCCTCCTGAATTGTCTATATGTTGTTTGGAGCGTCTGGAAGCCGTTCCTTTGAGAGAGGGTACTGTCATAAGAGGTGGCTGTCATTCCCTAGACAGCCACCAGAGGTTGCTTTCATTTGCTTTCTGATTGTCTCATTTGTCTAAACACTTCCACCTGATTGTAATCATTCCATTGGCCCTACCGTGTGTGTGTGTGTGTGTGCGTGCATTCGTTCGTTCGAACAATGTGTGAACCTTAAATAAAATGTTCTTGCTTTTAATGTTTTGTATGTTTAGATATTCAAATAACAAAATACACAAATTAATACATATACGGTATAGTATACTTAAAGAATAATGTAGATGAGTTCACTTAAAGAAAATATTTAAATTATCCTTGCAGTATAAAACTATTAAACTAGTAGTTTACTGAGACTATGCTTCAAAGTGCATCAAAAAGCTGAAGTATTAAAATATTAACTACCAGTATACCTGTTAGTCCACTTTTAATATAGTTTTAGTGCAGGCTAAAAACTCTGATAGAAACTAGTCATTTACTACCATTATACTTAAAGTATAACATCATATATACTAAAGGAAGCATAACATACACATTGTATTTATAAAAGTGTATGTTAAGCTCCTGGAGACATGCTGTGTGGGCGGAGCTAAAGAGTGATGAGCACTTGAGCTCCGATCAGCAACAAAACACAGATATGATGTGGTTTCACTTACCGTCTGCAGTTCTGAATCATTACCAAATGTTCATTTAAAGTCAGCGTGAAGTTCTATGTGCTTCAAACCAGCCAAGCCACCGCAATTGGAACGATAGCATGAACGGGCTCTTTTCAGCTGCTGTAGGCTTCAATTGGAAATATGTCACATTACTGAAGTAAAGTGGATTGCAAACGGGTTTTCATATTGTTTTCTGGGACTTCTGGGTTCTGGTTTCATGTATCTGGACAAGACAACAAATGCATCTCGATTGAATTTAGCACTAAAGTCTGCCATGTGAAACGCTGTAATTACAAAAAAGACATAAATGGAAGACAAATACCAGCATTAACCACCAAACACCTACATTTATGTGTGGTAACAAATGTGTGGTGTTTGAGCGCGTGATGAATTTCCCCACTCAAGCGGTGAACTTTAACAATTAATCCTTCGTCTTGGCCTGTTACACACATAGCTGTAAATTTGGCCTTCTGGGTGATTAATTAGCACCCGGGTTACGGCCAGACTTCCCATCTAGATGCAAGTGAGGTGAATTAAGGCTAAAATACCAATGTGATCAATCAGGCCTCGGTGCAAAGCAAACAAACCGACGGCTTTAAGTGATGGGGTCAGCATGGAGAAGATGTTAATAAAGACGGAGAAAGCGAAATCAAGAGAGAGACAGAGTGGATGGGAGAGATTTTAAGATTGATGTCTCTGTGGACTTAATAAGCTGATGTTTCTGCTGAGCAAGCGGGTATTTGTTTCTTTAATCACCAGAATTACATGCATGTTTTTAGCTCTTTTACTAGTTTGGAGAACTTCTTTCAGACTAGAATGAATACATCATATATATATCTTTAAAAAAATATCAAAAATTGCCAGAAATCTCTACTTCAGCAGCTCTTACATTAGATATCTAAACCGACGGGTTTATTCATATCACTCACTTGATTTAATTAACATTATATTCACTCTTATTTTATTTTTCTGTCTGTTGACAGCATTTTCTGATTTATGGGAGTTAGTCCCATAATCTAGATCTAAAAGATCTAAAATCTATTCTATTATGTAAATAATCAAATAGAAATAAAATGGAACTTTCTAAAAATTCTATCTAGTGTTAACCATAACCCATATTTTAAGTTAGTGTCAAATAGGTTTCTTTATTAAAACAGCTTAATTGCTAAGAACATTCCCAGACGTTTTTCAAAATGATAAAGAGATATTTCCTTTAATGTTCCTATAAAAACTTTTACAAAACATTCAGAGAACATTCAGTCTGAACAGTTTGTAAGCTTGTGGTCTAATTTGCTTCTGAATGACGTTGCAGGAAGTCTTTACTAACATTATAAATATATTCTAGAATATGACATGAGATTAAAGCGTTTATATGACCTTTCTGTTCTCAGAAGGGGCTTCCTCTATTGAAAGACGGGTAGTTTAGTTTGAGTATGTCTTCACAATTCTCTGATCCGGACTGAATCCCTCTGAAGGTTTGAATAAATCCCCTTAACATAAGCCTGGTCTTCCGCTGACTCAAGCTCTCAGACCTCCAGTGATTGGTTACAGAGTCGGTCCTGTCTTTCTGCTTTTCTTTGGAGCATCAGTCAGGTTGTACTTAAACCACAAACTATTTTCAAACAGATTAATAATAGTTATTACAGTTATAACAGAGTGTTTCATTGAGGCTAGTTTTTAGTTGGCTTTTTGTTTTTCAGAAAAAAAAAACCCAAAACGTATATTTTCCATTGGATTCTTTTGGATTATTGCAGAAAAAAATCTCTGTCACCAGCAATAGACTCTTGCATGCTTTGTTCACAATTTAACACAACTTTTATTAATTTTTATGGCTAAATAAGTCAAAGAAGTATATTTAATGCTCAGCTAAAGAGGCTATAAACAAACTTAACCACTCTCACGACATTACACTAGAAAAATGCTACTTTTCCAGCTAAATTTGATTATTTAAATGTATCTATAATAAATTGATTGAAATCACTTACCTGAGAATATGTAGTAAATTAAATTAATACTTTTTTTTAAGTGAACCACCTTTTAGCTTCCAACAACTCTTTCAACTAAATTATTTTCCATAAAAGTTTAAAATCACAAGCAAGTATTATTTGTGCATTTTATGTCATATAATAAGACTTTAAATGTAAAGGCTTTATTTTTAAACATTTAACCAAAATAAAACAAGAAAAAACAGGACAATGGAACAACAAGTGCTAAAATGTGTCTTTTTATATCCAACTGTTACAAGGACCAAAGATTCATGTTCAGCAATTTTAACTAAACCATCATTGATGCAGCTGTCATGTTTAGTTTATATTTGGAAGGCTGGGTTGCCATACCATCTTATTATAATCAAGTTTAAACAAGCTTATAAAAGGAACCAGTTTATAGACTTAATAAATGAGTCAGTTGCAGGTCATGATATTTTTATATGTGATTTATATTTCCAGAATAAAGCATTTGGATTGAAAGTTATTAAGCTTGTTATTATTTGCTGTGTTAAAGGCAGTGATTTCTCCTGTAATTGACTGAACTGTGTGTGTACAGAACAAGAGTGAGCACTAAGGTATGAATTTACAGCTATATGTAGCTTGAGTGTGTATAAATGTTTTCCATAGCAATACACTACAAACCAATCAAAACACAGTATGGTAACACCACGCATTGTAACAACTATAAATTAACTAACTTGCATGACAACTACAACAGTGCTGCTTTCTTCGGAAAAAGTTGTTACAGTTAATAAAAGGGGTTTTGACGCGGGTGCAGATGATGCTCTGCAGGTGTGCTGGTTTAGGCATCAGTCCAAAAAAACCAAACATGCCACATAGTTGTCTGTCGTCTCACGCTAGGCAATTATTTGTACATCAGCTTCTGTTGTTTCTCTGTAGGGAGTGTTGTGTTTGCAGTAATAGCTCTTTGTGTTTTAAGTAAGCTCTAATTAGTGAATTCGAAACGAAAATGGCATGACGCAACAAGGTGCTTCTATTTACATCTGTCTGCATGAAATTCAAGGTAAACCCCAATGAGAAAGTGCATTGTATTATTTAAATGGTGATGTTAGCGCTTCACTTGAGCTCTTGTCCCTGAACAGCTGCATAGCGCCACAGGCTCACTAACAGCAATAAACCATGACAGAGTCTGACAGAAAAACACATCGCTCTGTTCTCTTCATCAGTGTAACCCACAGGTTTCCTGAACAGATTTGATCCCAGATAAGTTTGAAAGCTAAAGTTTGTGTGAGTGTGTTAACATGTACACAATCATGAACAAGCATTGCTTTACTGTTGATGACAAGATTTGTAAAATGAAAAAAAAAGGCTATTGTATTTGTATCTGTGGCTGAAACTTAAAATGATGTGTTATGTATTTGTTCAGCACTACTGTTATTACTATTATTATACTGTTACCATTCAACAAAAATTATACAAACTTATACTAAATGAAGAAAAAAGAATCTATTTTTTAAATCAAATTTAAAATATAAATAAAATCTATGTTAACACCTAATTGCAAATGTACCTGCGTAACCCTGCGGCTCAGACGAGTCTAATCAATTTCATATATACATTAATATTTATAAATAACCTATGCACACACACATGAATCTGGTGATTTGAGGAATATCATATTTTTAAAACCAAAATGTATGTATTTAAAAAATGACTATCGCTTCATTAATCTGATGATTTAAGGAATTTTATATATTTTTAGCTAAAATGTTGTAATTTTTTTTAAACTAACCTATGCAGTCAGAGGAATCTGGTGATGTGAGTAATATAATACTTTATTTATTATAAGAATCTGATTTGAAGATTTTTTTAACTAAAATAAATGAATTTTTAAATAGAGAGTAGAGCTTTTTATTTATTTTTTTACACGATCAACCACAGAAAAAGATAATAATGCTTAAATCATCGTCCATTAAAAACTGTTTATTAAGTCTATCAATTTCATTGAATTTATTGTATTTTATTTTATTTAAAAGAAAAAGAAAGACATGTATATAACGTTTTTTTTTTTTTTTAAACCAAGTAGAGAAAACTATAGCGGGATTTAAAATTATTATTGCAATTCTACTGCTAGAGGCACGTAACTGACATGACCTTAAACATATCAGGTCTTAAAAGTAAAGCTCTTGCACAGAAATAAAAAAATTGACTTTTTTACTGTCCGTTACAGATGTCTGACCTACCGATGCTAAACCCATTCAGGCCAGTTTTACAGCCTGACCTTTAAACAAGCAGCGTTGCCACGGAAATCTCTGCAGCCATTATTTGTTGCTTTGTTTATCCTTGTTTACTGTTACATTAGCTTCCCTAATTACATCTGCTGCTCACACATACACTCTCATCCAGCAGACACTACAACGCAGATTCCTCAACAACTCCACTTTCCTAAGAAGGCGGTTAACTTAGTTCTGGCTCAGATACTCTGAGAAGAGATAACATTGTCAGATTTCTTCCCTCAAGTGTAGGTTGAAGATGTCCTCTGACTGCCTCTCTCAAAATGGTCTTTTAAATCTTAAAGCCTTGCTGCTGAATAATTTAAAACCTCACATAATACTGTGATGATCTTGTAATTGGGTCGCTGTATAAAGAACACACAGTACTATACAGCAGTTATGCTATATCATTACACAATATTCATCATCAGTGATGGAGCAGAAAAGAGTACATTGTGCGATGAGATGAGAGGAAATGAATGCTTTTCTACTTTTTGAATTGTGTTTATCTTCTGAAAGTGTGTGAGATTATCTTTGGCAGGTTAACTTGTGGTCAGGGTTAGAGGAAGATGCTCCTCTCTCTTGTCCTGGAGGAAGATTGCCTTTCATAATCGTCCTTTGAATCTTCTGCTGAATTATTCATAAAATCCACAGCTACCTCATTTAGCGCAGCCTATATTCTGATGATTCGCAAAATCGTTCCATAATGAAGGCCTGGGAAATGTAGTGATATTGATTTGAGCTGCAATTATTAGATCAGTCTGTTTTTCACACACACTCTCTGCATGCTGGTGTTCAGTCTCTCAGTTCTCTGTGGGCACCGCCATGATGCCCACTCACAAAACTCCCAGCGTTGCCAGATTGATGAATCACAGCCCCTTCACACAGATTTACATGTTCATACATAAACAAACATACAAATACACAGACACACAACAACAATTACAGCTGCTTTGTTTATTTTGGAAACATGCACAAAAACATTGAGCCAGCTATTCTGCAACCTTTTCACAGAAAAGAGCTGCTTTCCAGATTTCGTCCAGTCTTATTCCTTTATTTCACGCGCTGGAGAAATGATAATGTGATCTGGTGCTGTTATTGATATAAGCATACTATAGCCCCAGCTAGTGTTAGTTTGTTTTTTGTTGTTTTTTTAAAAAGACAAACTTTTTAGAAAATCATTATATTGGACTAATGTTCAAATGTTTGGAGAAGGTAAGATTATTTTAATGTTTTAAAGTCTCTTCTGCTAACCAAGGCTTCATTAATTTGATGAATAATACAATAACAAATTATAAAGCTGAATTTTCAGCAGTTTTCGGTGTCACATGATCCTGATATTCTGATTTGCGCCTTAAGAAACATTTCTGATTATCAATGTTAAAAAGCAGTTTTGTTGCTTATTTTCTTTTTGATCAATAAAACATAAAATAATATTTTTTATGTTAAAAAAATATTTTAATATTAACCTAAATGTATTTATTTAAAAAAAAAAAAATTTCATTGTTGAATTAAAATATTCATATTAATTCAAAACTTTTTTTTACTTTTAAACAATACTAAATAATATATAGCCATTTTTTTTATTTCTAATGCTTTATTAGATAAATAGTTTGTCCCTAAATGAACTTATTTTGTGTCTTCTGTCTTTCACGGCTTAGGAATATTTCTTTTTAGAGAACAAAAATAGAAACATATGGTTCTTAGACCACTTTAAATGGCACTTTTGTCTGCATTAGGTATTTTAACATAAAAGAAGGTTTTGTGCCTTGAAGTTTGTCTAAACAGATGCTTTTTTCTGCAGGAAACTGAGCTTCAGGTCTGTGATGTCTGTAGTTCTGGACAGGTTTAGCTCCATCTGTTACCCAGAGCACCAAACAAACCCAGCAGACCCAGTCAGACAACTAATCATCTAAACCAGCAGGAAGGTAAGAGACTGTGAGGTTCAGGAAGAATTGGAAACAGAATTCTTTTATTAAATTCTTATTTTGTTACAGACAAATTAAAATCAAAGATAAAATTGAAATATATAATATTCTAAATACCTACGTAGCAATTAAATCCCTAAGTTATATCAAAAGAAAACATGTTAACTATTATATAAAAACCTTACACAGGAAAGAGCATGACGTGAATATACTGGGATAAATGTGTAGTGTCTGAGTGACAGTTATAATACAGACCGGCAGGAATGACTTCCTGTGTCTCTCAGTAGTGCATCATGGGAGTCTGAACATGCTCCTATAGCTGGTCAGCACAGCGTGGAGCAGATGAGAGTCTTTATTCTGGACAACATCGTCCTCTCAGATACCTCTGTCAGAGATTCCAGTTCCTCTCCTACAACATGACTGGCCTTCCTAATAACTCTATTTAGTCTGTTGATGTCTCTCACTCTCAGACTGCTTCCTCAGCAGACAACAGCATATATACTGTATACAGTATGATGGCACTGGCCACCACAGACTCATAACATCCTCAGCATCGTCCCACAGATGTTAAAAGACCTCAGCTGCCTGACTCTGACCCTTCCTCTACACTCACCAATTAAAGTCAGGGCATCATGCTTGCTTCCTTTATAAATGATATAATACCTAATATAAAACAAAGTTTAAAATAACAGAACCATCCACTGCAGGGAGCTTGAAAAGTGTTATGAATCATTTTGAAAAATAATAATAATAAATTATGTATGAAGAGAAGCTCTTTGTGAAACCAAATGTCTGGATGTGTTTTTCTTCCCTGATGACTGTGATTTCTGTCTTTTTTTTCGCAAAACAGAAAATATGTTTTTATTATGTCTTTTCTGCACAAGATTTTGAAAGGTTGGCCTTGAGTTGGTCAGAATAGACGGGTCTCATGAAAAAATGTGAAATGTAAAAGGTTTTAACATGAGTTGTTGACCTTTAGTGGACGTTAAAAAGGATAAATAAACATAACTAAATGGCACCTTTAATTAATTGGAACGGGCCAAGTTCTAGTGGTTCTAGGCCAAGAACACTTATCTATCAGGATTTTGAGGTTCAGGAAGGAACCTGTCCTGGTTTGTGGTGATTGTACAGATTAGTGGTGGTAATCGTCTCTGCACCTTCCACATTATGGGCCGTTCACACGGGACACAAAATAATCTGCACTGACAGCTAACATTCAACTGTTCTGGCCCTTAATGATGGTGCAGTGAAACACCATCCTATTACTACTGTAAGTTTTAAAGTGCAATGCAGTGCATTTGGCGTCCTGTGTGAAAGGTGTGAGAAAGTCATGTGAGGGATAGCGGAACGCGACCAATGAGGGACCGGAGAAAAGTGACAGAGATTTATGATTGTTTGGTGAACTCATAGTGTTTTATTATTGTGTGAGTATGACCAATAATGCAGCATAATCTGAATTCGGAGAAATACAAAGAAGTGAAATCGCATTTTTCAATGTATTGTGCAGCCCTACTAAAAAAAACTGGTAACATTTACAGATGAAAAAGACAGCTGTGGTTGCTGGAATTGGGCTGTCTAGAAATACTGTAACAGCACTTGAGGTTTGATCATGAGATTGCATTTATGTTCTGTATGTTGCCGTGATAAAGTAGTGATTCAAGGGGATTTCTTTTTAATGAATTGTGCAGCCCTACCATGCATATAATGCACTTTTTTTTGCATGCATTTGATATGACATTTGTTGTTACTTGTTACACAGAACAACAAAGTCAGAAACCATGTTTTGTGAACAGAAAAAATCCAATCATTTTTTTCCAAAAGTTAATTCATCGCAGTGCTGTGTAGTGCATGTGCAGTCTGTGAGTTGCATTAGACGATTATGTCACACTTTTTATGGAAAGTAATGCATTAGTTGTGGGATAAATAAATAAATAAAGGTTGTGAATGTCAGTGCATTAGAAAACCAAATTCAAAAGCAAGCTGCATCTGCAAACAAAGCTTTTGTTTTCCCCAACCTCACTTTTTTGTTTTTGGATGTTTTTGGAAACTTTGTATTGCTTGCATTTCTTCTGGCATTGTCTTCTTGAGATGAATCACTTGTTGTATTGCTTTGGATAAAAGCGTCTGCTAAATGAATAAAGTTCTGCTTTGTTTCTCAGTGATTTTTAATCAAGGATTAATTTAAATGCCACTTTCTTCACTTTGTATTTTATTTAATGCAATGACATTTAAACATTGAAACACTGCTTTGAAGGCCACTTCATTTCACAAGACTTCCTGAGTTTGATGTTTCACCTTGTTGTGTGTAATTTTAAAACTGCTCGAAAACGGAGTTAAATTATTTGATCCGTTTCTTGAAATTTGGTAAATATTTTTCCCTTAGTGTCATAAATGTGCATGCAAAGTTTTAACACAAAAATTGTGTTTTGAAAAGACTTGTGTCTTGTAGTCTTCTGTATTGACTTGCTGATTGAGTTAAGACTCTAGCACTATTGCAACAGAAGATATACAACACACGCTACAGTAGAGCCTTTCTGTTTGAACTCTTGTAGGTTTCAGTGTTGATTTTAGGTCAATTTCAACTTGTACCCAGGTTTTGAACACAACGGGAGGGTTTTATTTCAGTATGTTACTCGGTATACCTGAGTAATTGTTTATGAATTTACTAGCAATGTCTTGAAGAAAACTGTAAACCCTACACCATGTTTTTTGTTTGTGTATTTTCAGATATTTTCAGAAATGCAAGGAATAGCTATCCCAAATTACAAACCTGATGTCATTGCACATGTGGAGCATAAAATAAGTCACAATACATTGAAAATCAATGTATGGATCTTTAAAATATCTTGTTCTTGTTCAGCAAGAAAGAAAGCATGCGAGCGACTCTCACTATAAATAAAGGTTATATTGTTACCGTGATTTGCAGTGACTCATACGGTATATTTTTGTCATACCGCCCACTCCTGCTGCTACAAGCATTTCCTGTTGTTAAAGTAGATCTTCCTGTGTCAACTGTATTCTCCAGCAATCTCTTTTCTGCGTCTCTCTCTTGATGGTCCTTTTCTTCACACAAACAAGTGTGCGTCTTGCTTCTGTTTACTGTAGCACTTTATAATTAGCATATGGAGTTGTTTAACTCCTTTTCCTCTTGCGTCTGGATCTCTCTTTAGTCGTGTGTGTGAGCGCTAGAGAGAGATTGGACGGGTTAAGGGTGAACGCAACTGGTCCTGAGTTCCTCTCTCATTGTTTACAGCCGATATGAGAATGACTTAAGACCGAGGCTATTGAGAAAGTGAAATGAATCACGCCGGCTGAGGCCAAAAGCTCAATGGGTTTTGGGAGAGATTGAGAAAAAGCCCATGAGACGCAAACAATGTGAACATGCACTGGGTGATTGCTCTCCATATAAGAAAACAAAGCTAAATCACAAAACCTAATTGAAAGTGTTGTATCTCTTTTCAAGGCAATGAAGCAGCTGATTAGAAAGATAATTGAGCTGGGAGACGAGGTCTGGCGGGGGACTCTGGTGCTAGCGCTGCGTTTGGCAGTATCGAAAACCGTAGCGCTGGCATGACGCAAAAACAGATTGCATGAGAGGACTTCATTAGGGACTTCAGCGTAAGACTGAGCTGTCTTTGTGCATTTGCATATTCTTCTCAAGCTGAAAGCACGTTCTGCTGTCTTGCGTGTCATTTCGGCGATCTGACATGCGACTCTTTGTGTCAGAGAATTGTGCTCCATAAAGATCTACGAAGTCTTTAATTGGTTTTTAGCATGCTTTGAGAGCATTGCAAGTCAAGTGTTGATTAATGAGCTGTTTTTTTTAAAACCGTTAGTTAGGCAAGATTTTCTCCACTCAATATAAAGAATTTAATTGTGACCTAGTTTATATTTCACAATTGTTTTGAAATGTTAACTCGCTGTTTCTGAGAAGACAAGTTGAATTATGAGATTTAAAAAGGCAATTGTGAGAATTAACTTTTTACTTTTATTATTATTATTATTATTATTATTAAAGAAAAACACAATTGCAAGATGAAAACAGAATTTTGTCATGTTGGGAAAAAAGTCAGACAAAAAAAATTAACTCACAATTAAATATATAAGAGATGAAAAATGCAGTTTACTTTTTATTTTTATTCCATAACAAAAAAAATAAAAATAAATAATTAAATAATTTAAAAAAACAAACAGTTTTTAACAAAACTTCATAAAAATATTCAGAATTATTAGAAATAAAGTTTACAAATTTATGAAATGAAAAAAAGTCAGAATAAAGTGACTATTTTTATTTATTAGTCAGTTAGTCTTTTATTTATACTTAGTTTACATCTCACAATTCTGATTCAGCTAAATTATTTTTTCATGAAAAAGTTGGGGTTCCATAAAAAATACAAATCTTTGTTAGATAAAAAAAATAGCAAGTTGAAAAAAAAAACCCTTTCCTTTAGTTAAACCTTTAGTTATTAGTTAAAAACTAAAACTAATACCCGATATTTGACTGGTTGAGAACGAATGGTGTTAAAAGTTAATAAAATGAATTTCATGAAATTGTAATAATTATCAGCACACCAACTCCTGTTACATCCTTGCAGAAGAGCTGGAGCAGGAAATGATGTCAAATTCTGGCTGCATTTCAGAGACGATCAGATCGGAATCATTAGGGTGCGCGAGGAAACCAGAGGCATTCGGAGGTCCTGTTTTTCTCATGCATTGAACTCTGTCTGGTGTGGGATTTCTAGCCCAGCATGGTTGGATCTGGGCCAGATCATCCACAGAAGAAGGACATTAGACAAATTCCACAACAGATAAAAATAGAGCATTTATTGTAAGCCTGCTGCCAGGTCTCAGACAATAGTCCTCATTAGAGTCTCTGCCTTGACCTCTGACCTCTGTTTCCAGCCCTGTACTTCACCAGAGGACTTCCAGACACCATGCTGTGGCTTCTATTTGTGATTCACTGATCATGGGAAATGGGAGAATCATAAAATTCTCTGTGATTTATTTATTTATTTATTTTGCTTGTTTGTTTGTTCATTAACTTCCTTTTTATCCATTAGTATTTTTTCAATCGGAAACAAAGCCATTTCGCATTTCTTTCTTTGCTGACTGATTAATTCATTAGTTCTTGGTTGAATCTGATGTTGCGTTCACAGTTTTATTACTTTAATTTTATTTATGTGTTTGTTTATTTATCTGTAATTAATTTGTCATTCATTATTAATTAATTTGTGCAATCATTAATTTCTTTCATTTTTATATGCATTTTTATCTTTATTAAATTTATCTAACTTTTAGGTGGATCTCATGAAAACATTTTTATTTAATAGTGTTTGTAGAGGTAATAATGATCATTTTAGGAGCATAATTTGCTGTGGGCAAAAGACTCTGAAAAAGTGTATATTTATTTAGTTAAAGGGAATTATGGATTGAAATGATAAATGCATCTGATGTTAAACTTGTAATGCATTTTGAGATTCTATCTTTCTTTGTTTTTATTATCTGTGTGAATTATTTTAGTTTTCTTTGCACAAACAAGTGTTCTCCTAGCGTTGCAAAACTGAAGTTAATCCACTGATGTCGCTTGGACTGTTTTAACTATGTTTTTACTACGTTTCTGGATCTGGGAACATTTCAGTTGTATTGCTGTCTATGGAGGGATTTTGTCTTTATTTTGGGGTGAACTAACCCTTGAAGCACTTTCATGATATTGCCATGTTCAATGCTTTCTAGTGAGAGTGGGTTATAGGAGGCTCCTCTTGTTGCAAGTTTGTACAGTAATTCTATCCTCCTACAGCTTATATAGACATTAGTAAACTCGCTTGATATTTGTACATGGCTTTTTTTTAACATTTAGAAATTAGTATCTTGTGACTCTGCATTGTTTACATTTTTGTGTATTTTATTTTTTACAGTACACTACTGTTATGCTAACTAAAGCTGCATTTATTTGATCAAAAATACCGTAAAAAAAGTAAAATTGTGAAATATTATTATTATTATTATTATTACAGTTTAAGATATCTGTTTAGTATGTGATAATTGTTTTTTTAAATGTAATTTATTCCTGTGATCAAAGCAAAATTTTCAGCGACATTATTCAGTCTTCAGTGTGACATGATCCTTCAGAAATCATTCTAATATTTGTGGATGTGCTGCTCAAGAAACAGTTCTTATGACTATCAAGGTTGAAAACAGTTTTGCTTTCAAATCTATATTAATAAATACCAATATTAATAATTGGGCACCAAAATAAATGATAATACAGAGTAGTGATCGACCGATATTGATTTTTTATTACCGATACCGATACCAATTATTTGCTTGTTTACGCGCCTGATAACCGATATTCATAACCGATATTTTTTTTTACTATTATACTTGACACAATGATTATAACACAACTGAACTGAACAAACTGTTCTAAAAATCACTCCCTCCTTGCATACAAATCAAAACTCAAAGTGCAAATAAGAAGTGCACTGTAACTAAGTGTTTTTCTTCA
>JAUCMT010000026.1:4197042-4209298 GCA_032357475.1 Enteromius thamalakanensis | reverse complement strand
AATTGGGCATCGTTTAAATGCCACGGGCTACCTGAGCATTGTTTCTGACCATGTCCATCCCTTTATGACCACCATGTGCCCATCCTCTGATGGCTACTTCCAGCAGGATAATGCTCCATCTCACAAAACTCGAATCATTTCAAACTGGTTTCTTGAACATGACAATGAGTTCACTGTACTAAAATAAACCCCACAGTCTCCAGATCTCAACCCAACAGAGCATCTTTTGGATGTGGTGGAACGGGAGCTTCATGCCCTGGACGTGCATCCCACAAATCTCCATCAACTGCATGATGCTATCCTATCAATATGAGCCAACATTTCTAAAGAATGATTTCAGCCCCTTGTTTAATCAATGCCACGTAGAATTAAAGCAGTTCTGAAGGCGAAAGAGGGTCAAACACCGTATTAGTATGGTGTTCCTAGTAATCCTTTAGGTGAATATATATATATATAGTTGTATGATATGTATTATATTATTCCAATATAAATGATAAAAAACCGTTATGAGAAGGTAATGTGTATTTTATTATTTATATTTTATTCTCATCTCACACATCATGGATCTGCATGTTCTATGACATTTGTTTTTTTTTATGATAAAAATACAGGTCTTTTATGACTTGTTATATATTTAACATAAAACAAACAAACAATACAATTATTATTCTCAGGGATTAAAAAGTTAGGTGGTGATATGCAAGTATGTAGATGAGCTTTGAACAGAAGAAGTCGCAGGAAACAGCATGGTGTGCTTTTCTAAGGGCTAAAGGCTCGTGGATGTGTTGCTCTGTTGAGAATATCCTGCTGTATGTTAACCAGCAACATTCCCTGTGTTAAATAAACTTACTCCCAGCTGGGTTTTTGGAACCAGCATCCAGTACGTGGAAATCCCCCAGATTTTATTATTAGCAGAAGTATTAACATTGCAGTGTTATTGTTATTATTATTAATAATTTATTAAAAATGTGCTCAACTATCATGAAATAATGTCATAATCCAAGACATCTTAATGGTAAAATTATAATGTTTGTGCTACATAATAAATTAAATAATAATAATAACAACAATAATAAACAATTTACATATACATATAATATTTTATACATATTATTGCCTATTATAATTATTATTGTGAAAAATTGGTTACAATTTATTTTGATATTCCACTTTAGACATTAACTTTGTAACTACATGTCCACTAATTCTCATGAATTCCCAACATGTCTACTAACTCAGATGAACTGTTAGGGTTAGTTTAGGGTTAGTAGAATAAGTTGAGACACTGCAAGTGTTTGATGGTCAGTATGTTGTGGACCCATCAGAATAAAGTGTTAGGAGATATGAAGGAGACAGAACTAGTAATCTAATGACTGTTAGTGGACGTGTAGTACAGCCACATTATTTACTGTTAGTAGAATGTCTGAAGTATCGAAATAAAGTGTTCCCAAATTTTTTTTAAACTTAATAAGATATTACTATTTATAATTATACACATTTGCACGCAAAGGTATTATTATAAGTATAATATTGAGTGAATAAGTGAATTGATCATGTTCTTGAGATTCTTCCAGCTCATCCTTTCATACTCGTCCATCTCTATCATCTCTCATCATAGCAGACACCATGTTTCTAAAGCTTGTCTTTCATTTTTATATTTTCTGCCTACTTTCCAGTGAAAAAATCTAATTATGAAGAAATGTAATTATGCAGTGCACCACACGAGCCAATTAGTGTGTGAGGTCTGAAGACTGAAATGAACCAGCGGTTGAGAGTCACGGCCAAAATCAAGTGGCACTGCTCTCTTCAAGTCTGCTCAAGTCTTTCACATAGCTGCTGAAGAGTCTTCTAGATCTTTAAGAATTCCTCTGTGGTGGAACAGACTTAAAGCCCTTTGATGTAAAGGAAAAACCTTCTGCACATCCTCCTGGAACAAATGTGCTTTGGAGGGCTTTCAGATGTGGGTTTTGTGAGACGGACCGTGCCACAGAGGTGGACCTGTTTATGACGGGGACCTGCCAGCGCTGTCATTATTTGGCAGGGTTCAGTCGAGGAACAGGACTGACTGCTGGGCGAGTGTGTGTCTGACCAATTTCAGGCTGAGACAGAGAGACGTGGCGGCTTTCTTTTGTTCAGCCAGGAAAACCGCAGGATTGCTTTCCTGCTTCATGGTGTTGATTTGGTAAAATGCCATAAAGAGATTTTGAGCATGATGATGAGGCGGAGAGAACTTCGATGCCAGAGACAACGGCGAGCTTAACTTTGCTCATATTTCATCACCACCATCTGCGCTCTTAGTTTGCATTAATGAGTTTTTTTAGGTTTAATTTGCCTGTCATTAGGAAGAAATGATGCATGTCTTTATTCAGACACTCACAATGTGTTGGTCTCGATGCACAGGTTTGATCTGCTACTAAACATACAGTGTTCCTCTGTATTCGTTTGTGGAATCCCGTGCTGTATGTGTCTGTGTTTCCCTTTCGTGATCTTAGACTCTTATCTTTGTCACTATGGTGGCTCTTGTCTTGCTCTAGTTGGATATTGTACGCCCATTGACCAACCCGCGCTCTCCATTCTTGTGCGTTGTTTCTTGTTTGCTGTTGTGTTCGACCATGCATTTAAAGAAAACCCTGCATTTGTCAGTCCCCTTCGTTAGACATACAGTCACGTATTGTTATGATGAAAAAAAAGTTGCTGTGATTCTTGGTGAGATATAAAGGTATCTGCAGACATGCAGTTATGAAACCTTAACACATCTTCATGAAGAGATGATTGGGGTCACTGCAGATGCATGTGGTGTCACTTGTTGTGGGTTTTTCTAACATGCTGTTAATTGCAGCAATTACAGCTCATTTATTAAAAAAGGGTGGAAGCCCATTTCTGCGACAGAATAAAAAGATAATTACAACCCTTTTGATATAAACCTAAAACCACAAGACAGACATTTAAAGTTGCTGGATATGAACTCAAAGTTCTAAAATATCTGAAAACTGATAGAAACTCAAATGAAGGAGATATAAAGTCAAGGGAAACGCAAGCTATAAACTCAGAATTGTGACAAAAACTGAAAATTAAAATAAAAACTGAAACTGTACAATATACATTTAAAATGACAAGATTTAAACTCAGAATAGTTTGATACAAAATCAAACTGGGAAGATATAAAGTTAGAATTATGAGATAGAAAAGCTTAATTGGAATGCATAACGGCTATGACATAAAAATGAAATTTGCAAAATCTAAAATTAGAATTATGAGATATAAACATTAAAACATAAGATATTCATCTTAAAATGGTAAGATATAAAGGTAGAATTATAAGATATAAAAACAAAATAAGCAGGATAGGAATTCAGAATTGTGAGATATAAGATCAAATTTACATGATATAAATTTAAAAACGTGATTGCAAGATATAGTAAAAATTGCAAAATATAGTCAGAAAATATGTGTACTCAGAATCAGGATATTAAATCTAAATAGTCAAAATCAAAAATCAGAATTATGTGAGATATAAAGTCAAAATTATGATATAAACTCAAAATTGTGAGATATATGAAATCAAAATTGCGAGATAAAAAGTCAGCATTCAAAACTCAGAATTACAAGATATAAAATCATAGTTGCAAGATATATAAAGACGGGGTGTAAATTCACAAGATATATAGTTCAGTCAGAATTATTAAAGATAAAATCAAAATGGTAAGATATAAAGTATAAATTGCAAGATATTAACTAAATGTCATATAAATTTGCAATACTGAAGAAAAGTCAGACCTTTGAGATTAAAAGCGCTATTTTTAAAAGCGTGCTGGAAACAATCTTCCATAAAAAGAGCTGCATTATGAGCACTGAGTATTGAAGTATGCATGCCATTTTGAGTACTACAGGCTTCAGTGCGTTTCCAGACTTCCCAGAGTTATGATAATGTGGTGAGCTCTGTGCAGATCTCTGGTGGCCCGTGGACATGCTGTTCCTGTTGTTTTTTTATTCCAGCCCACTGGCGGAAACACATGCACCTCTGACAGGAGGTGGGTGTACAGAATTTCTGCATTCCCGTTCTTCCACACCTTCCCTTTCTCATCAGTGTTCACACAGAAATCTCTCTGGCTTCCAAACAGCAACTTCCAAACACAACTTCCTGAGTGACACTTCATTACTTCCTTGTAATGACTAATCGACACCACAGTCGGTCAGTTTGATGTTAGCGCCATGTTCATGTTTGTATCATTCAGATTCAGTCCCATGCACTGGACTAAACTATCCCCTCGATGTACTCGGTTCTGAGGAAGTTCTGACAGGTCACTGTATTCCTTCATCTGTCACAGTCAGGATCTTGTAGGTCAGTGAGTAAATGTGTGCATCAGCAATAAAACATTAATCGAGAATCATTGGCGCAGTGCTAATGCTTTTGTTTGTTCTGGGTTCTTTTCGGGTCACTAGAATATTTTGATTGTATTAAATATAAATTGCAGCTGTATATTAATGGATCATGAGTGGGGAGACATTTTTTCACGTTTGGTTTTTTATGTTTATATTGTAGTGTTTTTGTATTTTATTATATTAGTTTCCAAATCCCTTTTAAATGTAATAAATTCAATATTAATAATTTTTTTGCTCTTTTATATGTATATGTTATATATATATTATATGTACTTTATATTATATGTATTCATTTAACTTCATAGCTACTTTTTAATCAATGTTTGTGTGATATATTATATTATTTTTTTTTTATATTTCTTTTAATGATTTTACATCATAACCTTTTTAGATTTCTCATTCCCTTCTGTTTATTAAAGTGATTTAATTTTGGATATCTTACTGATTTCAGTGTGGACTATATCCAGTATGTTGTGTTTGCGCAGGTGTGCGTGTCTGTTTGTGGAAATTGCGTGGTAATTTTCAGCTGGGCTAATTGCTTTTATTGAACTTCAACCACAGTTTTAAATGAGAAATGACGAGGAGCCCTTGCTTTCAGCTGTAGCAATTTGTCTTTTGTTAGAGGATGTTAAATATCAGTCCTGAGATGAAACAGCCTTTTTTATGACTTTATTCTCAGAAGGAACATCCAGCTCACAAATGTAGAGAAAAGTTTGAGCACAGCTTCAGGATTCCTCTCTGATGCTCTCTCTCTCTCTCTACCTCCGCTCACTCGCTCTTCTTTCTGTCTGGCCAGGCCTCGGGAAGAAAAATGCAGCACGGCTTTGACAGCTCTCCCTGATGCTTATTTTTGGATTCCAGGAGAAAGTAGCACTAAATGTTGTAAGAGAGATAAATAATGTTCCTGCAACACAGTGAGAGCTTGATGTTTCATTATCATCCGGTTTCCCAGGAATCCTTTTCAAGGAATGCTCTGTGTTTATAGCAAAATACGTGTGTGTCAGAAAACAGAAGCTGCTTCAAGCTATTCATCATTTGAAGGAGATAACCATCAAAGTACTGTTTGCAGAAACAACGAATTGTATTTATTTATGTCCATGGCCTAACTTTACACTATTTTTTTTTACCCTTTGCAATTTAATTGTTTATTGAATTTTGTGTCTATCTATCTGCTCTAGTAGTTTAATCAGTCGTTATACTGAAGATTTAAGGTTAGTTGGGGTGTCACTACTTTTAGTTAGTTCCTCCTCAACACAGTTTTGTGTGTGTGTCAGTGTGGGAGTGATGGAGAAGAGAGCCAGGAGAAAAATCACAATTTGTTCATTTGTGTTGCTTTGCGCACTAGTGTGTGTGTGTGTGTGTGTGTGTTCTCATTGACAGTCTGTCGCTGTGTCATGCCCTCTTCCTCTTCTTCCTCCCTTTGCAGTGAATGTTTCTATCCACGTTCATCTAGACACTCAGGGCTATCAATCTTTAATGAATCTATAGACGAGAGGAGAGACTCGTGTGGAGAAATATGTGACAGAGAAACTCAAGTACTGTAGGCTACCCATAGTTCCTCCAGAAACAAGCTTGCTGTCAGTCTAATGATCGCTACAGTACTCGGATACACACGTGACATTATTAGAATTAAAGTAAATGTTGAGTAAAATTAATATTTAAGTTAAATATTAAAAGGAAACATGTTTTTTTTTAATACAGTTTAACTCAATTTGTTAAATATTTGTTAAATAAAAAAAAGGACTGGGGGGAAAACAACAACAACAAAAAAACATCTTGAAATGACAAAAACACAATAAAAAAAACTTGAAATGAAAACAGAAAAAAACCCATGTTACCCTGATATACACATCAGCACATATTAGATTCTTTTATCTGTTTAATGAAGCTTTCACACGTTTGACAGATGTGCAGGTCTCTTATATAAACGCTCAAGTGTGAAAGCACCTTCATTTCTTGACCTGACCTGCTGACACGAGGCACAGGGACAGGCATTAACATGATTTGGGGTTAAATGTCTTGCTTGGGGCCGTGAGGACTAACCACTGACGTCACATTTAAACACAGTTCAAGCTTTTCAGATGTGTTCTTCTCTGTGAGCCGTCTCTGAGTTATGCTGATTTTCTCTCTGTTTAGCTTTAAATCCTCAAGCAAATGTGTTTTCATTCATTTCCAGATTTTTATGCTTACAACAAATAAATCTTAGGAAACTCAGGGAAACTTACGATTGACTTTAAATTCTTAGAGTACTGTTTTATGATTTAAAATAATACAAAATAAAATAAAATGTATCAAATACTGTATGTCTGAAAAGATCACCCTATGAGACCAGGTGGGTATAGATGCATGAAATCAGCACATTACAATAATCTCAGAAGATTATGAAGAATTGAGAAATGGTGCAGAAAAATAAATTATATTTTATAATATGTGCAAATAGAAAGGTCATTTGAAATTAGAATAAAATGTCACAACATTACTGTATTTCTGATTAAATAAACGCAGCCCTGGTGATCATATGACATTTCTCTTTTTTTAATCAAACTATCAAACGAACCTCAAACTTTTGAACAGTAGTGCACTTTTTTTATTTAATTCATTAGTTTAAAACTTTTAGCTGCATCAAAGCAGTGATGTTCCAGCTCTCTTAATGAGGCTGTAACCTGCCTGATCTCCAAGGAGTAAACTGCATCTCAGAAGGAAACGATCTCCGGCATCATTAGTTCACTAAACACATGCATCAGTCTCTGCTAGATTTAAGAGAGAGAGGAGTCACTCGACTCCGGCACCCATTCACTGCAGAGGATCCATTGGTGAGCAAGTAATGCTACATTTGTCCAAATCTGTTCTGATAAAGAAACTCATCTATCTTGGATAGCCTGTGGGTTATTAGGATTATCAGCTAATTTTCTTGCCTGGTCTCATGGCATAAATGTACTTTGATGCACATCTTATGTAACAATTACATATCACTTCAGTTTCCAAAAGAAATGAACAGGCAGTAAAACTCCAACACATTTGATTCCTAGTTTCCAGTAATAAAGCAAAATTTATTTCAAAACAATATTAATATGCTGGGATATTTGAGAACTGATACATATTTCCAACATGATAGAGCAACTATATCAATGTAATAAAAATGTTCAAGGATTCACATATTGAATCTACGTTGTAGCGTCACTTACTGGATGTTTCTCTTTTATGCTGTGGTGAAACCTGAGTAAGGCACGTAAAAACAGAGAAATTGTCATTTCTGTGTGAACTCTTTCTTTAATACCTGTTATTTCTCATGAGATCACCCTGGTCCGGTGCAGTGAATCACCTCCAGTCCAGCATGCAGCTGTAAATTCACTGTGTTTGTTTGTTTGTCATGTGGGTTAGAAATCCCGCAGTCTCTGTTCAGTTCAGTTAGCGGGTCGGTGGGATGCCCCGCCACGTTTCCTACTAATTCAGACCCAGGCCAGTGTGAGTTTACTAACCTCCTCTCCGGCTCCCAATGCATTCAAGCCTTTCATCTAGGCTGGGAAATTGGCTGGACTCCCTGTACTTCCAGCTTCAGTAATGCATCTGATCCTGGCTTTGGTCACTGCTATAACCCTGAACAATTACTCTGGGTGCATATTTAGCTGGGCTTAGATTCAAAGTCTTTTTATAGAAGTGCATCCTTAGAAAAAATAAATAAATTTAGCAGCTTTCTTAGCTTTGTTTCATTTCTGTGTCTTTAAAGTATGATTCATTATAATTTCAGAACAGATTGAATAACGATTGAAAAGCATAAGCATGTTCTTTCTTATTAATAAATCAACTACAGTTTTAAGCCCAAGGCCAAACGCTTACAGTATATAAACGGTTCTGTTTTAGACTGAAGAATTCATCAATATTTTGTTGCACTTTATGAAGATTTTACATGATAAAGAAAATAATTGTCTCTTATTAAACGTATAAGACATCTAAATCAAAACGTTTATTAATAATAAGACTTTTTCTTAATCATGTAACCACCTCTGATTTCAACAATGCAATAACATAATGCATTCTGTAATGATATGATGCAACTGTGATGCTATGGTGATCTTTGGCCATTATCGTACATTTTTGGATTAATTGCGAAGTCAGTTTCACGGGTAAATAGGTGAGTAAATGATGACAGAATTGTTATTTTAGGGTGAACTATCATCTTAACCAGCTGTTTAGAGTTTCGGTTGCATCTTGAATATGATATTTCTCCTCTGAATGCTGATTGATGTGCATGCAGGGCTAGCGAGGGAATGAGAGCTTCAGTGGAGGTAATCCTGCCACCATCTGAGTCCCAGTCACCCATGAGAAATGATTGCTGGGACCAGAGGCTGGAGATAGACGCTCATACTGCAATTACAGGATGTATGGAGCATGACCTGCCAGACTGATGCTGAAAATGGAGGGAAGGTATGAATTAATGGGGAGATGGCAGAATGTGAGGGAGAGAAAATGAGTTAAAGAAAATGATGCTTTTGCATAGGTGTGTGTGCGTGTGTGTGTGTGTGTGTGTGTGTGTGTGTGTGTGTGCGTGTGTGTGAGATTGTTTGGAGCATTTGCGTTGTGTACCATATTTTAAAGACAAATAGTATCCAAAAATAAGCTAATGCTGACAAAATGTATAAAAGCCTCTCTAATTTATTGTAAATCCTATAGTGCAACAAATGAATCTTAAATAACCAAGAAAAGCATGTTTCATAATTCATAATGTTTTATATAAAAATCATTTTAAAATTTATTTTATGTTTTATTGATCAAAAATATATTAAGCAGCAACCCCACCCCCATCTATGTCCATCTATCCATACTGTGTATATATATATATTTGAAATGGTTTAAACTGAGTTGATAGTTGGTTTAGATTAATTTATTCAGTCAATTTTTTTCATTTTTCCATCCATTGCATTCATATACATAATTCAAAAAGGTTAAAAGGTTTTGTTTTTTTAATCATAAAATAACCAAAACAAATTAAATTATTCATTAAAAAGTAACAACTTCACATGTATTTAAATTTTTTTTTTAAATGTTCTAAAAACCAATCATTGTTTTAAATGTGTGTTTGTGCATACTTTCATGGCTTTACTGATATTTTCTCTTAATTTTATTTTTTTTTAATGGGTAGTTTCAGTGATGGCAAATAGTGAAATCACATATTTGTGACTGTCTTTGGTGATACTTTCTGATAATTTGCACACAGTTAACTTTTATGCATATTAAAAACACCAGACATATGTAAACTCCTAATATCTGTTTCTGATTGCTCATTTGTTTTATGGTTATGAAAAATGTCATGTGGCTACCAACCGCTTAGAACAATGCAAGTGCAACCCTTACCACCCATAACACATTGTGGCACATACAAAAACTGCTCACTTTAACTTTTTTCCCTCAGGAAGTGTAAAAATAGTTGCAACTTCTTAGAGAAATCTCCCTGATCTTCTGTTCTTCTTTCCTCCAGTGCCTCACTTCTTCATCCTTCTCTCTTTCTCTCCTTCTCTCCGCACTGATGTGTGTCCACAGCCCACTCTTGAACCATCTGGAGGAGTGTGTGTGTGTGTGTGTGTGTTGTACGGAGGATGACAGGCGCTCTGACTCTCGCTGTGGGTCACTGTCAGAGAGGCAGCAGGTGTTACGCAGATTCTCCAGCCAGCTCATGCCTGTTTACTCATTTGATCAACATTCTCTGATTCAGATTCTGAATATTAAAACCAGGCCTCAAACAGACATAGGTCATAAAGTGTTTGAATAAATTATATGAAGTGCAACAATTTTAGGAGTCATTTAAAATTCTAAAAATAATGTTAAGTAATTCATAATATAGTTTTGCATAAGCATTTTGCACTCTTTCTCTGCCCCTTACATTTAGATTGGCCTTTTTGGCTGCTCTTCCTTTTAGACTTCTATACAAATGCCCTTTTCACATGAGACACGAACAACCAGGCTCTGCTGTCGGATCCAATATAGTGTTTAACTGCTCCGTCCTTCAATAACAAGCACTTTGCAAAGCCTGAAATTACATTGTGACGCTCGAACTGTTAAGGTCACATTATTTCAGGTCTAAATTTAAAAGTGTACTCTTTTGTTTCAAAGCATCAGGGCAAATTTGATTTAACCCTGCTGTATTATATTTGTGATATATAAATATATAAATTTCTAAGGCCTCTAAATGTTTGACATGATCAAAACTTTGCTGTTTTCTGCTCGATACTTTTCTAGGCCTTTCAAATGTAAAAACATGCATCTTCAGCCCGTGCTTCGTGTGTCTTTCTACTGACTTCCATCAAATAAACTTTAATAGTGTTTTATTTTAAGATAAACACTGGATTGAAGGGATTTAGCTTCACTTTAGCTTTTCAACCATGAGTTTCTATAAAAATCATTTGAATCATTTCTCATTTAAATTCATTTATTTAGGCTTTTGAGGAAGGTCTATTTGTTTCTCTCTTCAGGTCCGTTCACACCAAGCATGATAATGATAAAGAAATAGTACTTAAAATCGTTCTCAATATTAAAGAATAGCAGTGTTTACACCACAACTGTAACGATGAAATACAGAGAAACAATATCGTTGGAAATCATTTTCAGAATGATTCATTCCAGCAAGTTAACGACTGACAACCAATCAGAATCAATCCTGCTATCAGATGCTTGAGAATTTAAAGCGGAAGATGCTTTTGCAGCTGATATCGTTCACTGGTGAGGACGCAAATATAGTTATCGTTAACGTTATATTTATAGTTATCGTGCTTAGTGTGAACAGACCTTTAGTCATTATTGTATTGCATTGCATTATATGTTTTCCATAATAAAAAAGCGTTTAAATCTCATCTTACTAAGGCTACTGTAGCTTATGGAGTGGCAACTGATATATTTTATTTATATAATTTTATGTAAGGTATTTGCTGTACTGTTAGTAAGATTACAGTACAATTTATTTAGGTTTTGTTCAGTTTGGACCTCTGTTTTCCCTTTATGGGATCATGGTATATGAGCCATAAAAGCATAATGAGCAAATATCATACAACAATCATGCATTATCATGTTATATATATATATATATAATCCATTCCCACAGTCAACCGTAAATGTATGCATTCAGTACCAAAGAATCTGTTCTGATCTCAGGTGAAAACAACTCTAGTCTGAGATGAATCTATAAATCAAGCCACTTTGATTCATGATTTTGTGTTGCATGATGATGTGTGCTTACTGAGTGGAGTCACGTTCATTGTTCATGATTAGTGAGCTGAAACAAATGTTTGGAAAGGTTTTGGAAACAGTCCATATTAGTAAAGAGAGAGAGAGAGAATCTCATAACCTCAGGCTGCTGAAAAAATAGTATGCACAATTGAACAGGTTATGCTTTTTATATACACTGGTGTGATTGCCAAGAACAATTCTTGTGTATTTGACAATGATAAATTACATTGAGGCTGATTAGTGCGGCGCAAGCTGAATATTTTGTCCATGTATGGGACAGTGTTACTGCCGAATCGACTGGGCTTTGAGATTCATTTCAGACCAGATTTGATTTAAAATAGATGCACATTAAAAATCTTGCTCCAGGTGCACAGCATCACAAGAGAAAAGAACTGAGGAAAATGTATACCGCTACATTGTATTATTTGTGTATAGTTCTTTCACAAATATTGACTATTAAAAGTGTCAATCATGACCTGTAGATTTTTTTGTAGTGAGCAGTAATAAAAACATTTTTTTATTACATTTGTTGTAAAACTTCAGTACACGATTATCCAGGTATCTTTTTTTCTTCTTTTTAGGAAATGTATAGAATGCCCGCTGGTTTCAGGCAAAGTGTGAAATGATCGCCGCTTCACACATTGCCTAGGCATTC
>JAUCMT010000026.1:4154716-4178882 GCA_032357475.1 Enteromius thamalakanensis | reverse complement strand
GCGAAAAACTAATGAACGCTGGATTTGCTGACCTACTTATACTCGCGCCGCGATTGAGTTCAGCTGATCCTAATCAGTGTATGCCAATGAAATTCATTGGCGTGTTTGTACACGCAGAGTTGTTTTGGCATCTCAAAGTGAGATTCCTATTCGTCGGTCACCGACGTGACGTCGAAGTGACCGACTGAAAGGGAACCCTGGTTCCTTGAAGGAACGAGACGCCGCGTCTCGATACCACACTTTGGGCATCCCCTGTCGGTGCTCCGCTGCATGACAAGACCCATCACGCTGAGGGCGTTTCCATAGCGTCTCGTTCCTTTAAGGAATAGACGTTAATCTTCTACTGCCATAATAACATACCCCACTACATAGGACAAATTATGGATTCAGAAAGACCGCAGGTTTGTTACCAAACTACTATCGCTGTTTACATTTATTTTACATCTAATGAAAAACCCTTATGTTTGCATTCCATGCTGTTTCAGCGGCAATGTAGTGAAAATTCGTTTGTCTGTGCTGCTGTCACTGTTTCTGGAGAAGAGTGAAGCCAGTTGTGTTTCTGAGCTGTCCCAGAAATGTGATGCTTTCTTATCCGAAAACGTTTCTAATCTGAGTATTATTACAGGTGCGTGTCACGTCATTCATGTAAAAGTAATTAATATAAATGTGTTGGGGAAATAGTAAGGAGATATTTAAAATAATTATTAATAAACAAAATAAACAATCTCGCCATTGGAGAAGTCATCTTAATGGATTAATTAATTTAATTAATTAGGATATGAATATTGAGATTTTGTCAGAGCGGCAATGCTACAATTGTTTGCCTGTCTGTATATTTCAATTAAAATCAGCGTAGGCCACCTATAAGATTATGCTTCCTGTGATTATGAGCATAATCGCATTATTTAAATCGAAGTATTAGTTAAAGTTTGCTCGCAATACTGTCAAAATCTCATTAGAATCGCCATATTGGTAATTCATTCTGTATGTAATGCCAAAGTATCTATAATTTAGTTTCTTTTTTATTAAGTTGATTTAGAAAAAAAAAGTTGGTTAGACTGATGTGGAATAGACATCCACATCTTCATAGTTATGTTTATACTTTGCATTATTTACTCGTATTCATGTTAAAATGTGACTTTGTCATTTAAATGTCATCTGTCATGATTTTTCTTTATGCTGTGAGCGAGTGGGAACTGAACACAGTCGGCTCTGTTTGGTGTTAATACAGTGTACAGTATGAGTTTATGGCAGATATTTATTGAGAATTGAGTGTGGTTTATATAGTGTGTCCAGAGCCACATTAATGCATAGACATTTACACTCAAAGACATGTTGCTGTGTATGGTTTTCTGTTAAGGTGTCTGACACAAACAAAAAGTAGTATTCATTATGTAATGAGCTTCGGTGTACATGGACAGAAGAGTTTTTTTTCTGATTTGTTTTAACAGAAAATCAATGTGTTTCTGTAAGGACGGATATTATCTCCTTAAAAGTGTAACACAAATGTGCATTTTTTGCGATATTCCAAAATGCATAAATACAGGTGGATGGAAATGTATTGAGTAAGCAGAGACCTCCTGACATAATTGTAAAGCATTTTTGGATGTACAGTAATAAAGTGATATATTAGTTTTATTGAAACAATAACAGACTAAACCTAATAGTTTCAATATAATGTAATCACAAATAGCCCGTCTTATCAGACTTCCTCAGACTGAACTATTTCTTCAGATGTTTGTGATGTTTGAATGCTAATATTCTGCCTGCAGACGAGCACACACAGGAGAGGATCTGAAATCAGTCTCAGACTCATCAGGAAAAAAGGAATAAACAGAATAGAAATGATAAAAGGAAAAAATAAGATTAAAAATAAATTGAGTACCATTAATATATAAAACACCAGCAGAGTGTATATGAAAACAACCAAAATATGATAATCTGGTTTCCTTGATGTGTGACAGTGACAACCAGCAGAACATGAAACTCCACAAGATATTATCCATGTTATTACTGACAGAACTAACACAGCAGGAATGAAAGAAGGATGCAAAATAAAAGTACAAATAAACATATAGAGTAACCCAGCTATGTATAAAATGATAAAACATGGTGAAGAGAAAACACAAGCAGTATTACGTGGATATTTCACTGAGAGAAGTCCCTCTAGTGCCACCAGCTGGCTTAGAAGGATACCACAGCCTCTTGATGACCACCATAAAGATGACAAAACCTGACACGTCCAGTTACAGGAGGGGTTCTCATTGAGGAAAATTGTAAAAAGTATGTAGGGACTCATGAAGAGCTCAACAAAGTCAGTGAAGAGGAGGAGGATGATGAAGATTGAGATTCTGTGTCCATTCTTTCTGTGATGAATAAGATCTCTGACAGACCAAACCAGAGCTGGTAGACCTGCACACGCTCCAATGATGATGAAGATGGACAATCTGACCTTTACCTCTAGCCCATCATCTTCCAGCTTCCATTTAAATGGATAGTTTTCCATATTTTAAGTTCTCTCTGATGTCTTTTCGTTATTCAGCTAAAAATATGTAATAGAATTAAAAAAAAAAAATATTAGTGCTGTATGCTAAGTGACTTTCAGAAGATGCACAGCAAAACATACAACAACAATATGCAGGCTAAATAACCCTTATGAATTTCAGTCTAAATTACATGTCAGTTCATATTCAATAAATTAAGTCAGAAAATACAAAAACTGTCTTACCTGAATATATTCAGGAGATTTCTACAGCACTGTGCTCATGACATGAAATCATTTCCAATCTTGGTTGACATCTTCTCTCGTTCTGTCTGTGTGTCTTGCTCTTTCTCACGTTTTCTCTGCTGCTGGTTCCTGGTTGTTGGTTTATCTGATGATTAGATCTCAACTCTGATATCTGACTTCTGTTTAGTATGAGGCAGAAATAATCTTTAAGAGTTACCATTAAGAGAAGTAAATGAATAGATTTTACTCTATAAAAATATTGGTAACACTTTCTATGAAGCCAGTTTTTATAATACAATACATGGGTGTTCTTATGGCATTAAAAATGACTGCATAAGATATGTTATATCATCTAATGAATATTCATAAAAACAATTTAATATGTATCAAAATATTTACTTATTTGTGGTTATACCTTTTAAGAGTATGATTTATAACACAATAAACATGACAGACTTTGCCTCGTGTCCTGTCAACTCCGCCCTCTTGTAACCCAGTTTTTGTCTCCCCTTTGATTGTTCGATTCGTTCCCAGCTGTGTTCCTCAGGTGTCTTGAGCTCTCCCTTAGTCATGTTGTGTATTTAAAGTGTGTTCTTCCCTGTGTTTCCTGTCTGCTGTTAATCCTCATTCCCCCCGTCCTACGTTTCCTGTGTGTTCTAATGAATAGAGACCAGTTAGGCCGTGTTGGATATAACACGTTACAAAAGTAATGCATTACAGTAATAAATTACTTTTTGCTGTAACGCAGTAGTGGAAGGCATTACTAATAAATTTTCAGTAATATTTTACTCGGTTTATGTTCAGTAACACTTGTGTTACAACAAACTTTTAGCTGAAAATTTGTTAAAAAAACTGCAAGTCACAAAACATTTAACGTCAAAAACGCTGCAAGTAAGCTCTGTTTTCTGTTCGTGGTCAGTTAATTTCTGTGTGTGTAAGGATTCCTCTGAGACTTTAGGATCCATTGGCAGGCTTTATTAATAATCAACGTCAAACAGGCAAAGGTCAAAAACATGGGCAGACAGGGCTATCAGAGATAGAGCAAAATCGCAGTCCTTAATCAGGCAGAACAGGTCAGGGCAGGCAGCGAAAATCAGAAACGGTAAACAGTCCAAATAATACATGGATGAAACAAAACAGAAATAAACACAGAAATGACAACAGAAGGGAAATCAAGACTTTGCGTTAGTCCATCTGAAATCCGGACTTTAAATAGAGCAGATAATGCGAAACACCTGTAAGCGGAAGCACCAAGGTACCGGGGAAAGAGTGTCCAGGTAGAAATGCTAATTTTCGGGAAATGGTTCCCGCTACTGATATCCGGAGAGAGCCACAGAGACGCGGCTTGTGACAGTGTGGTGTCCAAGTTTGTAAATAATGGCCCAACAGTGGAAACGCGGCATGATTTTTGCCTCTGTTTTTCAGGTCTGAGATAATTAACCTGCCTGGCTCGCACTGGTCAGTGGCCTGAGCCCGTCTTTTTTTTTTCTTCTACCAAAACCGCTTATACTGTTTCAGCTATTCAAATAGACAAAATTTTTTGTAATTTAGAAAAATGTTTGGACCGTTTTTTTTCTTTATTCAACCTTTTCAAATCATCACAGCTTGCCTAAAATAAAAAAAAATAAAGTGATATTGCGGTATTGAGTGAAAATGAGGTTGTGGAGTTCTAAGTCGAGTACTCCCAACACAAATGCTGATTCCATTGGGAGACTCAGATGGCACTTTTAGCAGAAAATAGTTTGTGTGTAAAAGGTGTAAAAATGGTAGCCGCCATATGACAATGCAAGCTCAGCGATAATTGAGAGGTAGTCACTGAGCTCGCACCTCCTATGGGGAAAGACTGGGCAAAGTACCTGTGGAAAGCAATGACGAATTCGAAGAGTGATAAAATGCGGGATGGGTTTTTGTTAAAATGATTAAGGGTGAATTCGCCACAACCCACTTCACGATCAGCAGAGATGAAAGAGATTGGGGAGAGGAGAGAAAAGAGGTTGATATCCGCACCTGCCAAGATCTGGGCTCTGATAGAGGTAGAGACGGGGGTGGGATTCAGTGCGAGTGTGTTCGAGGGCATGGAGAGAGGGTTCGCTGTATAGGGTAAAGGGTGGGCAGGTGAGGGAAGTAATTTGAGGAATGGAGGGAGCTGGGGCTGTGGTTGTGGGTGGAGCTACGTTAATCCTGGCTCTGGTTGGGGGTACTGGGGGGAAAGGAAGGAAAAGGAGGATTGGGAGGAGCTACGGTCAGGAATGATGGCAAGGGAAGTCTGGTTCCAAAAGGAAGGTTGCACTGTCAAGAAAGATGAAGGAAAGTTAGTTCTAGGGGTAACGGACAGAACTTGGGGCTGGCTTGCGCTAGCTGGTGGGTTATAGGGCGCTGGAGACCAGATGTAGGAGTGTTGGTCGAAGGAAATCTGATGGTCGGTTGGATGAAGAGTGGATGGGCTAGCCTGGATATTCAAGGCGGTAAGAGCTGAGACACTGCTTGGTGGGGTAATTGCTGGTGGCTCGAAGAAAGCAGAGATGGCGGATGGATCCGGGACTCTGCTAAGGCTGCCGGAGGGTTCTTTTTTGGTTTTATCCTTTCTTCTTGCTGGGGGTGAAATGGTGAGGGGAGTTGTGCCTCTGGTAGGCCGTAGAAAACGTGAGAAGTTCGGCTTTCTTCAAGCGCAGGGCTGGAATAGTCAATTTTTTCATGGCTAAACTGATGATCACGCAGAAGTATAGGAAGAGGCTGGAGAGGCTTGCGGATGTCTTCATGGCGGAGGTGAATGTGAGCGGAGGCATCTGGGAGAGAGTGTTGTAGATGGCCACGCAAGTTTGCGGCCTTGGGAAGGAGCCGCGGGCTCACGTGGAGATTCAGTTGGAGCGGCGGTTCACTTGGTAGCTGTTGGGGGAACGCTGTCCTCAATTTCGTAGTTTCCAGAGGAAAACTTATTTAAAAACATCATAAAATTTCTCAATACTTGAGAATACATATGTATTACAAAATACGTTGTATAAACACTCTCCTGCCACAAATCGAGGAGCTGATCCTCTACCTTTGGTGTCTAAAATCCTTTTGTGCTGTGGCATGACTGTATTTGTTATTATGCTTCTGTCTTATATGAGCTGGCTAGAGTTGTGACGTTCGCGAACGAACCGATTCTTTTGAACGGCTCATAAAGATGAACGATGGGATCCGAGTCGCGGCTGGGGGAGCCGTTCTTTCTGTCGTTCTTTTCTTTCTATGCGTGTTTCACACAGATGAATACAAATTTGCTCCTTCACGAGACAGAACAGTTATAGGGGGAGGACTACTGCCTAACAGCATCAGTGCTGCCAACTATTTTCTATAAACCTGCCCGAAAAGTAGGTAAATGTTGCCAGAAGATGTCACCCATTAATTTGTATATCAGTGACGTCATCACGTAGTATCTGTAAGCCCGTCATGTCTCTACTCTCTGAGGTTCTGTGTATTATATTAAAACATTACACCCAGATGCACAATAAATAGGTTCTTATCAACATATGACTTTGCGTGATGATGTCATTGCGTAATCCCAACGCAAAACTACATCTTTATGTAGTATACAAAATAATTAGTGGTATATAAATGAACGTGTTTTTTTTGTGTGGTTTTAATTATTTGACTACAAATCTTACCTCATCATACATCCCAGTGATTATTCCCGGGATAAACTGAGATGACCCCAAGCTGGCTTCTTAAAACTGACTGAATATTTAAAAAGAGCCGTTCTTTTTATTAAAAGACTGAACAGGAACAACTTTTAACATCAGCTCACACACACTCACACATTCCTCTGGGGGGCGCTGTAGCTCTCTTATTTAACTCCATTTTAATACACCAAAGGCGTTTACTTGGGATTATTAGAAGAAATTATATCATGTGTAATATATTTGCGGGGACATATGCTTGGAAATAATATTTTATGTCTTCCACTTGATTCGTTATGTGTTCCACCGAATAGCAAAAAGGTTGGTCCCTTTAGTACTTTTTAAACAAAGTCTCAGCTTCAGTTTTATATAGTGTCTTACAGTAATGTTGTTCAAGCTCTTTAATGATCAGATTGCTGCATTATATATTATTTCCATTATATATTTCCTCTTTGTTTGAAGTGTATAGCAAGATATAAAAGTGAAGGAACATTAGAAGACATGGGAAAACAGGCTATAGACTAATTTACAAGGCAGTCTTACTGTAATCGGGAAAATTATTGATTTACATTGCTGCTTAAACTAAAGCCATACTGGTTAAAAAGTGACAGCATGCCCCTTCATTTATCCAGGACTTTGGTTTATTTTGGTCATGATCTGTTGTCCAGGATCTGAAGCCTGATCACTAATTACACCTCACAGATAAACCGAAAGTCAATCAGAGGCGTAGCAAGACAGTCCCAGCATGAAAGACGCTCAGCAGCTGCCCTTACACAAGCCTTGAGATGAGCTGCAGGTCCAGAACCAGCTTTTCCAGCTCAAAACAATGCTGCCATTGTTTTTATTTTTATACTTTTTTCCTTCCTTCCTTCATTCATAGTATTATTATTATTGTCATCATCATTTTCCAGGGAATTATGAGCCAGACAAGTGAGATTCACCCAACAAGCTAGGAAAAATGAACAGTTTTATTCCCTGGATTTATAGTAAAAAATATGAATCTGATGAAAACATATAGACCTCTACATACTGACCACGATCTTCGCTTACAGGTTACAGGTTGTTTAAGGTTTGTTGCATTTGATGCATATCATCATTATACCTTCTCTCAGGCTAGTCATGAATTTCATTGTAATACTTCAGTCTGTTGAAACCCTGAAGATATATTTCTAATTACGTTGCTTGAACTATTTCTTTAGGTGTGATAAATGAGAAAATTAGATGTCTTTTTTAATGCACATCTTGAAGCTTGTGGGGATAAAATTCTGACCACATTGTAGCTGAAAGAGAGCTTAAAGTTCCTTTTAAAATAAATGAATTCAGTAGCAGGTTAAATCTGAGCTGATAATACCACAGAGCATGAGAACATGAGCTCGGTGTGAAGCAGTTTACTGCTCGCTGTAGCCTGAGGGACGAGCCACTGTTACACATCAGACCGCAAACATAATTAGAAAAGCAATTCAGTACTGCTCCTTTCCTCTGAAAGACTTTTACAACACTGCTTACTCAGCAAGAAGAGACAACATTTCGTGTCTGCCTGAAATGTAATCTTGTATGTCAGCTTGCTTCGGGTGGTGTGTGTATGAAGAGAACACATTAAAAGGGAAAACCGTTTCTAGTTCAGGATATTTGTAATTTCCTTTGACATCCACTCTGTCTTGAGCTGATTAAACTTGTGCGAAGATAGAAACCCGTGAGCCTAAGCTGCTGAGGGATGATAACAGAAAGTAAAGTCTATGAACGAAGCACCAAGAACACACACTGAAATGTTGGAGAAGCGCTAAAAATGTGTTCAGTTTTCTCTGAAACCGATAAATGTGACGGTCCCAATGATGCATTCTCCTGATGATTCATGCACATATGGCGGTAGTTCGGAAATAGAAAATGCATTTGCTGACTCAACCATGGTTTTAACAACTCTTTTGTCGAGCCTTTCGTTACGGAAATTAACGGTTTTATGAAAATAAAAGTAAAGTAACCTCAATTGTTTTTTTATAGCTTTTTGAGGAGATAGCATATTGTGCAAAAATATGCAAAAGAAACGCTTCATGAATTTCTAATCTACCCAATTATCATGATTTGCATAAAAAAAAGAATAAAACTTGTTACTATTTCTTTGGTGTTATTTATTTCGGCTGACAACTGCAGTTTTAAGTAGGTACACTTTCAGAGTTCTGGGGGGTTTGTTGTTTTCAGGATAATTATAATAGTTGGCATTTACAAAATCTTTAAGATATGTATTTATTTAGCTTATACCACATTTTATTGGTAGACAGAAGGTAGTTTCAGGACAATGTTTCATCAAAGCAATTAAATGGGTTTTTCAGATGAAGAGATGCAGTTTTTAGAGAATGAGTTGCTCTGGCATGCTGATCCACGGATGTTATTTCAGCTTTGTTTCAGGTTAATGGATTCATTCTGCTACTTTATTTGAGTAAGTTTTTACTAAATGTGATATAAAGAAGAATGAAGAATAAGACTAGTAACGTCTTGGTTACGTATGTAACCCGCCACTGGTGACCGATTTCACCAGAGAGACCAATCTACTTCAAGTGTAACAAAACAAGCCAATGGGGTTTAGCATGAACTGATTGCATACAGCTGCACCTGATCACGATGTGAGTGAACAGCTGATGCATGCATCATTTATGTTTATGCTGAGGAGCCGAGCTAGGCCCAGCTGAGCTACAGCGGCTGTGACGTGGTGCCTTCTCCTTCTGAGAACCAGGGTTACATACGTAACCGAGACGTTCCCTTTCAGTCGGTCACTACGAGTCACATCAGTGACGACGAATCACGATCTCTACCAATGTGCCACAGGAGCTGCCCCCTTCCAGTGCCCTGTGTACGCCTCCTGATACTTCCTATAGGACAGGGCTCTACACAGAAGAGGTCACCGGACAGGGAACTCTCTGGAGAAAAGATGCCAGGATACTGCAAGCCGACTCTGAACTGGGCCTCTCAGAGCCACTAACCATTTGAGCTGAGAACACAGAAGAAAACCGGTTTAACACGCAAGCTATAGAACCTAGCAAATGTGTCGCCAAGCCCGCAGCTCTTCAGATGTACAGTAGCTAGCGACGCACCACAAGCCAGCACCCAGGGAGATGCGACACCTCTAGTAGAGTGACAACATAACCTGGTGTGCTTCATAAGCCAAGGTGATGGCAGGCACTATCCAATGGACCATCCTCTGCTTGGCGACAACCTTCCCTTTCTGCTGTCCTCTGTAACAGACAAAGAGCAGTTCTGAGGTCCTGAGGATTTCACCACATGATCCCTAAATGGATTTGTAAGAACCTTGGGCACATAGCCGGGTCGGGGTCTCAGTGTTGCACTGGAGTCAGCCGGTCCGAACTCAAGGCTTGATTCGTTGACCAAAAATGCCAGGCCGAGCTTAGGAGCGGGAGGGAGGCTTAGGTGGATTTAACCTCCTGGCCCCCCTAAGAAACCTGATGACCATATCCCCAACGACCTTCCCTCTATGGGGTCATGATGAGTGGAAACAGCAGTAAAAGGTGCCTTCCACAATCTCGTAAGCTCCTCATGCACTTCAGGGAAGAATGGCACCAGAGGGGGCACTGAGAACCAGCAAACCTCCACCGAGAAACCACTCATCCAGCCTCGAATGATCGGGATGCTGTGGAGGATTGCGAAGGAAAAAAAGGTACACACTGTCCCACAGAGACCCTATTTAGCTCCATTTTGGGGAGGCTCTTACCGTGATCCTCAAATCACCTCTGATAGCACCGGACGCAGTGCTGCCCCGGGTCCTGGGACAAATACCGGCAGAGGCAGAGGGCTGTGTTTGACATAGCAGAGTCTTTTGTCCAGCTCTGAGACAGTCATGTCCCCACCAGTGTTGGGAGTAACGCGTTACAAAAGTAATATATTACAGTAATAAATTACTATTTGCTGTAACGCAGTAGTGTAAGGCTTTACTAATCAAGTTTCAGTAATATTTTACTCGCTACATTTAAAAAAATGCTTGTGTTACAACACACTCTTAGCCAAAATTTTTATTGTTCATATAAAAAATGTGCAAGTCTGCTCTATTTTCTGTTGGTGGTCAGTTATTATCCATGTGTGGTGTCCAAGTTTGTAAATGAACGCTAAAGGACAGCTTCTAATATATACAGTATGTGTAGAGCGATTTATTGATCGCTGGGTAACCTTGTATGAGTGACGCGGTCAGGTGCAAGTGTATTTAGGGTTTAACAGGAGTATCGTGAGGGCACTGACCCAACAGTGGACATTATTTCAGCCTCTCTGTCCGAGCTCCGGCCGGCTCGCACTGGACAGTGGTCCTTCTACCAAAACAGCTCTGTTTCAGCTATTAAAATAGTTCAGTTCTTTGTGTAATGGCAAAATAATAACATTTAGTTTAGTTTTTTTATTAAGGTAATTAAGTTTATGTAATGTTCGTTTTTTTAATAAATTTAACCTTTTCAAATCATCACAACTTGCCTAAAATAAAACGTTTCAAGCATATAACACTGTTTAAACGTTAACCCTGCGCTGTAATAACGTGTGATGGCATGATGGTATATTCACTTTGTGAGGAGATTAAAGCAGGCTCTTGCAGCACACGGAGGAACCTGTGCAAACACTTGCATTTTTTCCAGTGGAAGCATAATCTGGACATCAGTATCCGTAGGTTAGATCAGGGTGAAATGCGAGTGAATGGATGCGTAAGGAAGTGTGGTCAGCACTAGTGAATGAATATGAAACCAAACATAATAACACAAATTAACACGCATCAGCGGAGCAGAAGCCCTGACGAACCCTCGCACCACGTTTAAATAAAGAGCATGACGTGCATCAGGTGCACTCAACAGCAAACCTGCAACAGAAAACTAAATACCCAACAACAAAACTCAGTCCTAATAGTCGGTCACCAGCGTGACTCGTAGTGATCCACTGAAACGGAACCGTTAACATTGGAATGAACTTTTATATTTTCTATTTTTTTATAAGCTGTACACTTAGAAAATATGGAAATAAGTGGAGACAAACTAATATTAAAGATGTCAAAGATATACCTTCTACATAAAAAAATCTCTGTGGTTACATCCTAAAGACAAAAAATAACCATAACTATAAATGAAGCCAAAAGTGTTTAACTGAAGATTGTATTTAATATGTGTGAGTAGGATGTTTTTTATACTGCCACAGCACATGGAAAAATATTAATTGCTATGACAATTGATTGACGTCTGTTTGTCTGAGCTTCCTTTTTAAGCCACAGAGAGTGACAGAGAGGAAGACACGAGTCTCTCACTGAGATAACCCCACAGAGAGAGAGACACACGCTTTAAACTCCACTTTGTTCTCGTTCTCTAAGACAGTCACAGTCCAGAGGACACTGTCACTGCTAGTTCAGACATGAGTGAGACAGAGAAAACACACAGAACTTAGATGTACTGTCTGACAGAAATCTAGTTGTTTGATTCAAAATCTCTCTATAACACTCTTTTTAAATACATCGCCGGTCAAACCAAAGTGATTAATGAAGAATATTATTATAATAATAAGCTAGTGATTTTTATCAGAGTTCAAAACTTGAAGTGTTTACAGAATTGTGCTTATTTGTAGTTTGTATTACTTTTGTAAAAGTAGTTAAATTAAATTATATAAAACTTAATAATAATAATTTAATTGTGATATGATTCTGTTAAGACATAGAGTAGTTGTTGGATAAGTAATATCCCGTATGGCCTAAAATAAATATAGATTTTTTTTTGTATACACAAAAATTGTTTAAAGTATATTTCTTTTGCTAAAATGAATTGTTTTAAATTACATTAGCATATACTGTACATATATAGTTCAGCACACATTTCCTGTCAATCCAGTGCTAGCGTTTGCTCAGGGTTAATGAACGAGTCACACAGAAATGTTTCATGAAAGAGGCTCAGTCTATCATCTCCCATCCTTACTCTACACAACATGCTCCTCTGAACCTTGCTTTGCATCTCACTTGTCTTCCCTTCATGCAATAATTTTAACTAAATGAGCATTAATTTTCATTAGGCACCTGTCTGCATTTGACAAGAGACAATACCTTGTCAATCATTCAGTCTGCCAGATGGGTGAGTAGGAAGACAAGCATGATCTACACTCATTCATTCCTTTCTAGTCTAATTTAGTTTTCTGAGTAATATATGCTCGCAGCCGATGCTTTGTCTCCAGCATATGCAGCCAGAACAATAATTCTTCTCCTAATATATCTTAGCCTTGCTTTACTGTTTATATCATATATAAAAGCTTGGCCAGGATATGTGATTGATATTTTATGTGGATATTATGGAGTTGGAAAGGCCAACTGTCATATAAAACCAGCCTTTCAGAAATGTTCTGCTCTTTTATTTACAACACTTTCCTGGTCTGCTTCTGATATTTTAAGGCCATATCAAAGCCATAAAATGCACCTCTAATAAAAAATTCATTTTGTGCCAGTGTATCAGTTCATAAAAAAATGTTTGCTGTTCAAAAGGTTTTAGGTTTAATTGTCATATTTATGACATACTGTATCAAAATTAAAAATCTATGAGTTAAAAAGTTGACATTTTGAGATAAAAGAGATCAAAAGTCGAAATGACTAAACATTTTAAAATAAACTTCGAAACAGGTATTTATTGCAAAAACTGACCTTAATCTGTAAAAAAAAAAATATTACAAACTAGTAGTGTTGTATTTCAAGTCCTTCTGAAGCCATACAAAGAAGAGAGTAAAATATAATGTTTGCAAACAAATTCAGGAGTGAACGCACGACGCATGATTAACCATGGCTTCCGTCTTGTTCCTGAATCAGACTATTATCCGATCATCCTATCAGAGCTAAGAGGTTCTCCTTTAAACACAGCAATGCTTTGTATATCGTAATTTCTACATTCAAAGTCATGAGTCATAATGGCGAATAAAGCATGCTTTTTTCCTTTACTCCTGCTTACAGTATTCTCCATTTTCTTTTCTCATTATTGATAGCTTCTCCATGTTGAAAACTGTCAAGACTTGGTATATAGTGTACCTGCTCCGGACCATCTGCCTAGTCTAAGGCTTCTGGGACTCATTTGTTCCCCTCAAACAAACACTGCTCATATAGCATGTGTCGAAAAACAACAGCACTAGCGCCGCAGCCTGACTCGCTCCGAGACTTTCAGCAGGGGTCGTTTCTAAACACGGCTGTTGTTTAGTTTGAAAATCAAAGCTGTCTGGTAGAATAGAAGCACTTTGAGACCTGTCTGATCTTCACAAACATGTGCGTGTCCACTTCAAAGCTGACGGCAGGAGACAGAGCACATGTCTGCATTAGCATAGCAAAGACAAATCCTGCATGCAGAACATATATTATGACATAAAATCAACTAATTGATAGCATAATAAGAATCATACATGACACACAGAATATATGAATATTAAAAAACTACTCACAAACACATGTATTCACGCCAGTTATATTGCACTAGTTTCTGTCAGGAGCTACTGAACAAACTCTGAATTAGGTGATCTGAATGAGCTGAAGATCCTGATGAGTATTCCGAAGGCAGTATAGCTGAATATATTTGAATGTTGTGGTACTTCAGCATGTGCGCCCCGCTCATTGAAAGGTGCACCGCAGGGCTGAAGACTTGATTGCCTATTGATGAGATTTATTTAAAGCATTTACAAGAGCAAGTGAGGGCTTTTCTTTCTTCAGACGGGCAGAAAGGGAGTGAAAGAGAACTGAACAGTGTCTATTTAAAAGACGACTGTCCTTGACCTGTTTCTGATAGTTTTTTCTTCGTATGGTCTGAGAAGATTGCCAGATATCTAATAAAGATTTACATGAAGAACATGATAAAAACTCTGCATCTCCACTCTCCAACTCTTCAGATGTTTTTGATATATAATTATTACGAGACACTAAGCAAAAATGATGCTAAAGATTGTAATTTTTGCCTTATTATCTCATAACTATGACTTAGCATGACATCTTTAAAAAAAAAATATATATATATAAAATATAATTTTGAATTCCTCTTACAACTGACTTTTATGCCATAATTTAACCTTTTTTACCTCATAATTGACTGTCATCATTTTCTTTTATCTCATGATTATGACATTATATTAAGAAATTTTATATCATGATTTGATCATTCCTCAAAAACTCTTTTTTACTCATTAATATTTTCTTTTTACATTAAAGGCTCAGTCATATCATTCATACAATAATAACTGATAGGTTCAAATAGAATATGCTATATTATTTGATAGCACTATACACGATGCATATTGATAATGAATAATGAATATTGTAAATGCTGCTTATTCAAATATATATATATATATATAATATATAGTTCAGATGCACAATCCTCTAAGTGCCACCTGAAGTTTTCTTCTATAATCAGAACTATTCTCAGGCTTATATGTTTGTTCAATTATTTCAATTAAATGGCACAGAAAATGAACTATTCATTGCCATTAATTACTGAACGCACTGAAGGTTTTTGCATCTGAGCTCTTCAGTTTATATTGTACTGCTGAGAAAATGTGTTTGAACTGGTAAAAGATTTATCTGATTAGCTAATATGAAAAAATTAAACAATTCCTGGAGATGTTTTAATCAAATTAATTAATAAAGAAGCAAATTCTCTTTCCATTAAAAAGGTTTATGCTACAAAATGAATAATTTTGGGCAATTTTGTATTACAATATACAAAAAGCTCAATACTGAGCAACTCAATAACACTTTTCTCATTACCTCTCCTAATGACCAGACGCTTTTATTTGCAGAATAAAACCAGACAGTTGTCGATATAGGGTGTATTTCATCAACAGAAAACCTTTGCATCATGCAATATATCCTTTTTTGTGTTTCAATGAAAAACAAAGACGTACATGTTTTGAAGGACATGAGTAAATTATGACAGAATGTTAATTATTAGATTAATTTTAACTAAATGCTTTTAACTAAATAACCTTTTAACTAAATGCATCTTTCTGGTAAATGTGCTGCTTTCAGAGTAATTGCTTGAGTGTTTTTATTAATCAGCATTGGGATGGGGGTTTAAAGTCCATTTGAGCAGCAGAACATCACACAGCTCAAAAATCTAATGAGGAAACCTTCTCAGAAAGTTCAGTAGAAGTTTAGTAAAATATATGCAATTTACATCTGAACACCTTCACATTCACAATTACAGTGAACGTCATCTCCAGTTGATCTGAGTTGATTCATCAGGAGCGGATTATAGTGTCCTGCTCTCCGTGTGAAAGCTCTTAATGACGGAGACTGCCATAGGGACTTGTCCTTAATGAGCAAGTGTTTCAGAGGATATATTTACTCTCTCTCTCTTCCTCTATGAAATCCTCCCTCGCTCAGTGTCATTTTTATGTTGTTGGTTTCCTGCGTCATACCAGCTAAGCGTATTAAAACTGAATTCTTGCAGGGGATTAGGTTTATCACCCCACAGACATGACCAATCAACCAATAAAGGATTGATTCTTGAGGGGTTTTTGAGTGTAAACCAGTACACCTTAGTTTTAAGGTTAAACTTTGTTCATACATTTAAATTCACATGTACTGTAAATGCAACAAATAGAAGTAATTATTATTATTATTATTAAAATTATTATTATAGAATAAACGTTACATGTCCCTTGATGTTTAATATTTTATTTAAATATTGAAGTAGCCTACTATTAATACATATACATATTTAATGCAAACGAGTGCAATTATGTATATATATATTAGAGTAGTGCAAAGCAGCTGGTATTTGTGTCTGTATTTGTATTTGTTGGGGGGGGGGAGTAATTGTATTTTTATTCTGGTAAAATTAAAAATAGGCGTAAAAATTCATTTTTCTTTTGCATTACACTTCTAATTTACACTATAGTTTAAGTATTCTTTAATTATATCCATTATAATAATCATGGATACACAATATCCATTGATGTTGATGTTTTTCCATAAATCCAGCGATAAACATGTAACAAGGAATGTCATTGAAAAGAAAATAACATAACAGCCATTACTTCCACACAACTACACAAGCATTGTTTAACAGAACGTTAATGTTACTCTGTCAACAGCCTAGTGTCCGAGCTTACAGAGCTAACCTTACATAAACAGAGCAGACGTCAATAACACAGCGTAATTGTGGGCAATATGAAAAAAATATCATATCACGATTCTTTCTGAGGAAATCACAATTCACGATTTTTATCCCGATTCTTTTTCAAGTAATTGCCCCCTGAACCTAATAATTGGTTAGGCCACCCTTAGCAGCAATCACTTCAAGTGTTTGCGATGGAGGAATTTTGGGCCACTCATCTTTGCAGAATTGTTGTAATTCAGCTTTATTCGAGGGTTTTCTAGCATGGACCGGCTTTTTAAGGTCATGCCACAGCATCTCAACAGGATTCAGGTCAGGACTTTGACAAGGCCACTGTAACGGCTCCTGAAGGTTTTCTTCTGATTAAAAGAATCACGCTTCAACTGATGTTTTTACGTTTATTTTCTTCTCGCCATCTTGATTGCAAAGTTACTTCAACATCACTTGAACATCGTGACACCCTTTGGATATTGTTAACATCTTCGAATCTTTATAACACCGTGAAAAACTGAAACAAATAAATGACATACAGATATATAATACGTGAGTGTTTCTGTTTCTTACTGAATCAACATCAATACACAATGCATTATTACAAATCAACAAATAAATCTAAAGAACAAACAACACACCGTGTGCGCCTTCCAATCAGAATTCCAGGAGACATCAAAGCACGCATTCCTTCCAACAATATCTTTAACAAAGTCTTTTAATCTTCAGCTCTCAGCATGTGCGCACCTATAAATCCCATATCAACATGTCCGGCCAGATCATGTGACCAACCCAAAACAATGTTTCACATTTTACCTGCAGGTGTCACCATCAACCAAGCTCCACAACACTCAAATATAATTTCCAAATAAAAATACACCATTGTAAACAAAATACCTTTTTTCTCAAAATAAGTAACTTAAATACTTAAAAGAAAATACAACAATTTCTATGACAGCTACACTGCCACCAAAATTACAAAGATTTGTGTTCGTTTCAGAATCAAGTAAATCACGTAATTTTTAATAAGCTATCTACCTTCAAACACCCTTTTTTTTTTTGTAAAAAGGAATCATTTTAATTTTACGTAATTCTGCCTAACCAACTCTGTTTTAGATACTGAGATATCCATTTTACATTACTCAGTTATTACAGTTGTTCTCAACTATTATCACCAGTTTTTGAACAGGACGTTCAAGGAAAGATGTTTGCGTCAAACGTTCACCTTTCTTTCCCAATTTACTTTGACCCATTTGGAGCTTGACTTTTCGCACTAAACCATCATCATCTTTACTTGTCTCAACGACTCTAGCAAGCTTCCATTCGTTTCTGGGAATGTTTTCCTCCTTGACAATAACTACATCTCCAATTTGAACATTTCTTTTAGGCATATGCCATTGTTGTCTGAGGCTTACATTGACTAGGTATTCTTTGCGCCATCTGCTCCAAAACTGTTCTGACAAATACTGCACTCTCCTCCACCTTTTTTTAGCATACAAATCTTCACAGACAAACTTGCCAGGAGGAGGAAGAGGCACAGAGGTCTTCATCGTGAGCAGATGATTGGGTGTCAAAGGCTCAATACTCTTCGGATCATTTATTGTGTTAGTGGTAAGTGGTCGACTATTTACAATTGACATCGCCTCATAGAAAAATGTCCTTAATGAGGTGTCATCTAGTCTTCCTTTCGCTTGTGCCAGAACAGCATTCATCACACTCCTAATTGTCCTTATTTGGCGTTCCCACACACCTCCCATGTGGCTTGCTTCAGGAACATTCATAAGGAAGTCACATTGTTTACTTGCAAGATAGGTAGAGATCCTTTCTTGGTCCAAATCCTTCAAACCCTTTTCCAGCTCATTCTTTGCCCCCACAAAATTTGTTCCCTGGTCTGATCTGATCTGTCGCACAGCTCCTCTGATTGCTATAAAACATCTTAAAGCATTCAGAAATGCATCAGTGGTGAGGTCCTCTAACATTTCTACATGTACAGCCCTGGAGCTCAAACACGTAAACAACAGACCATACCTTTTGAATTCCTTTCGACCTTGTTTCGTATAGAAGGGGCCGAAACAATCAATTCCTGAATACGAGAATGGGGGTGAAGGTTCTACTCTGTCAGCTGGAAGATCAGCCATACGTTGTTCTTCAGCTGGTCTGCGCAACTTCCTGCAAATAACACAATTGCTGATGTACTTGGCCACTACTTTGCTTGCACTCAAAATCCAGTAACCACTGGCTCTGAGTTCATTCAACGTTTGACCTCGACCTTGATGTTGAGTTTTCTTGTGACAGTGGTCAAGTATTAGTTGTGTGACGACACCTTCCTTAGGAAGAATTATTGGATGTTTCAACTCGAATTCTGCGTTAGACTTTCTTAACCGTCCTCCAACCCTGAGTAATTCATTTTGGATGATAGGATCAAGTTGGTATAACTTGTTATTCTTTGGTATCTTAGATGGGTTTTGACTGAGCCATCTCAATTCTTCTTCAAAGGCTTCTCTTTGTGCTGCCTTAATGAGCACATGAGCTGCTTTCTCTCTCTCTTCAACACTGATAAACATTGACTTTTCTCTGCTTACCAATCTTCTGATCCTAGCGATAATGTTAAGAGCTGTATTCCAATCTGAGATTCTTGACAGCCTTTCAAGAAAACTATCTTTTATGTAGGCTTCCGTTTTTAGGACCTTTACTTCAGGATCACCTACAAGAAGCTTTGGAGATTTCTCATTAGTGATAATCTCTCGTTCCCATAAGAAACTAGGACCGGACAGCCAACTCGAGTTCATTAGATCTGCCACCTTGAGACCTCTAGATGCACAGTCTGCAGGATTTTGACTGGTTTCCACGTAGAACCACTGCCTTGGTTCTGTAGAGTTTCTTATTTTCTGGACCCGATTGGCTACAAAAACATGAAAGCGTCGGGCTTCGTTCTTGATATACCCTAACACAACTTGAGAATCGGTCCAGAAGAATTCCTGATTTACTTTCAAATCAAGTTCTTCTCTAAGAAAATGACTTACTGCAGCAGAAACTGTAGCTGCTGTCAGCTCTAGACGAGGTATGCTGAAAACCTTCATAGGGGCCACTCTAGCCTTTCCCATGACTAGCGCACAATGTACTTGTTCCTCAGCAACAATCCTGATATACGAACACTGCCCGTAACCATCACTGCTGGCATCTGAAAAATGATGCAGCTCTATTTTCTGGATTATGCCCATGTTTTCAGGAATGAAGCATCTTGCTATTCTAATCCCTTGTAGATTCTTCAAGTCATGGATCCATGCGTGCCACTTCGGCTTCAGATCAGAAGGAAGAGGTTCATCCCATCCCACTCCTCGTTTACACATCTCTTGGAGCACTCTTTTTCCAGCCAAGATATAGGGAGCGAGAAAACCTAATGGGTCATACACACTCGCAACCACTGACAGGATTCCTCGACGAGTGGCTGGTCTTTCAGCAAGGTCAACTTTGAACGAGAATGCATCCGTTTCTATGTTCCACTTCACTCCTAGAACACTCTGCATTGGAAGTTCATTGTAGTTCAAATCTACATACTGAGCTGGACTGGCACATTCACTCTCTGGGATTGCACTCAAGACTTCTCTGTTATTAGACACAAACTTGTGCAGACGGAGATTTCCATTAGCTAAAATTTCTTGAGCTTCCTTGACTAACCTGTTGGCCTTCTCAACTGTATTGACACTAATCAGTCCATCATCCACATAGAAATTTTTGTGAATGAAACTCCCAGCCAGTGGATAATCTTTTTCATATTTGTGGGCAAGATATTTCATGCCATAGTTGGCACAACCCGGTGAGGATGCTGCTCCGAAAATATGCACTCTCATGCGATATTCCTTGGGTTCCTTTTCGATATTCCCATTTTCCCACCATAGAAATCTCAGGAAATCACGATCCTCCAAGCTAACATGAAACCGGTGGAACATCTTCTCCACATCACAAACAATTGCAATCTGATGCTCACGAAACCTACACAGCACTCCAGTCAGAGCATTCATTAAGTCTGGTCCAGTGAGAAGGTGATTATTTAGAGATGTGCCTTCAAATTTGGCTGAACAATCAAATACCACTCTTATTTTTCCAGGCTTCCTGGGATGGTACACCCCATGGTGCGGAATGTACCAAGTATTGCCTTCTTTTGATGTGGCTTCCACTTCTTCGGCATCACCATCTCTAAAAACACTGTCCATAAATCTTATGTAGTCCTCTTTGTACTGGGAATTTTTTTCAAACTTTCTTTTCAAGTGTTTCAAGCGAACCATGGCCAGTTGCTTATTGTTTGGTAACTGAGGACGATCTCTAAAGGGTAGGGGCATTTCCACATGACCTTCTTTGTTGTGATGAGTTTTTTCATCCAGTTGTTGAAGAAACTGGATGTCATCTTGTGATATTGACTTGTCCTTAGAGTCTGTATCTCGAAAGTCTGCTTCCAATGACCTGATTACTGATGCAGGTGTGATAGCTGGGATTTCCTTCAAGGAAATACGATGACAAAACCCTGCTACATTCTTAGTGCAAGTGTTGGGCATTATGGAACCTACTACACTCCAGCCTAAGTCCGTCTTCACTGCGTATGGTTCGTGTTCCTTCCCTGATATTACTTGAGTTGGCTTCAAGGCCCTCGGACAGTCATAGCCAATTAAAAGTCCTACAGGACAATCCAACAAATCTGGCATCTCCTTTGCAACACTGAGCAAGTGAACCCAGCTCAGAGCCTTCTTGCATGTTGGAATGCTATCTTGTTCCAAGGGAATGTACTCTCGAGTAAAAGCGGGTGGTAACTCAATATAATCTTGCAAGCTGTAACCCCTTACTTTCAGTCCAGCTGCTCTGTGACAATTTTCAATTGAAGCCCTATTAGTCATTGTGGACAGCTTTAATTTTACAGGCTCTGTGTTTGCTTGAATTTTTTCACAGACATCTTGATCAATAAATGTATTACTGCTCTGTGTGTCCAACAATGCATAGACTAGAATTTCCTGACTGCCTTTTGTTGCACAAGAGAGCCAAACTGGTACAATCATTGAGGTACGAATACAGTTCTCCATTCCCACACTGCATAAGCTAGTGGAAGTCCTTTCATCAGGTAAAGCTTCTGGCTTTTCTCCCTGAGAATGTTCTTCATGAAGTGGAGAGGGGTGATTTTGTCTGCAGATGTTGCAAGTAGCTCTCTTCTTACAGTTTTTGGAGATATGACCAATTCTGAGACAACCAAAGCACATCTTGTTGTTGATGATGAACCTTTTCTTCTCCTCAAGAGGCATTGTGGCAAACCTTTCACATTTGTATATGAAGTGATTTTGCTGACAGCAGACACAACAAATTTGTCTCTTATCCTGAGAGGCAGACAAGCTAGGTTTGGAGCCTTTCTCTCCTTGCAGTGCATTCCAACTCTTCACAAAGGGTTTAACGTTTTGCATTAGAGCACTAGCCTTGAAACGTTTCTGCTCCTTCCCAGGCCTTTCCTCTGCATGTTTTAAAGCATGTAGAGAGGAAACAGGATTACATGCAATGCATGCCTCTTCTGCTACAAAGTTTGAAAACTCAGTGAAGCTTGGATATGACTTTGCTTCTTCTAGTACTTTAGTGACGTACCTATTCCAGCGAGTTGTTAACCAGTCAGGAAGCTTCTGCAGCAATTTCTGGTTTTCTTCACAATCATCCAAAACTTCTAGACCCTGTACATGAGGCATTGCATTTTTACAAGAGACAAGAAAATCACTAAACTCCCTTAACTTCAGTGACTCTCTGGGTCCAATTTTGGGCCAACTACTTAGTTTTGCTCTGAATGCTCTTTGGATTATGAAAGGGTGTCCATATCGCTTGTTCAGGGCATCCCAAGCTTGACTGTAAGCGTCTTCATCACTCCTATAAAAGGTTCCCTCTAGTACACTAAGTGCATCTCCGGTTATGTACCTTTTCAGATAGAACAATCTATGGGACGAAGTCGTACAGTTGGTTTCAATCAACGCTTTAAAGCAAGTCCGCCATTCAGTGAATTTAAGTGGATCTCCTGTAAACGTGAATGGCTCTGGAGCAGGAAGTTTAGTCATTGCCAGAGATTCCTTTAGTGCTTTTACTAACAAGACCTCATCGACCTTTGCCTCTAGCTCATTTCCAGTGCAAGGCTGAGCTAAAGTTTCTTGAGAAACCTTGGCGCATGAAGAGCTGTAGTGTTGCAGTGGATGCTGACGTGGAGGCAAAATGCTTTTCTCTTTAGAATCTCCTATTTCAACATTCAATTTTGATTCCTCTTCTGCATACACAATGTATTCAGCTTCCATAACTTCAAGATCCCTTTGATCCTCTAGCATCTTTAACTTCTCTTGTTGAGCTAGCACCTCTTTTCTTTGTGCTAAAATTTCCTTTTCTCTCTTTAGTTCAGCACGTTTCGCAGCTAGGCGTGCCGCTGCCTCCGCTCTTTTTACTGACACATGACTTCCCTGTTGACTATCTCTTTCAGCTCTTGACACAGTTGATCCATAAATTGACCTGGCGTCATCTCTTTGCAATAACTGGTGGAGCGATTCTTTTACAGCTTCCACATCAAACTCCTTAGTGCCAACTTCTGTGCAACGCTCTTTTAATAGTGCAGTTATTTCACTAGTAACTGAAGTGCAGCTATCCATTTTTCTTTTTATATCCTGAGATGGGACATTCAGTGCACGAATACTCTCATATATTTGTTTTAAATCTGCTTCACGCTTTTCTGCAGTGACCATCATATCATCTAACACAGTTTTAGAACACTCTTCTTTCAGTTTAGATCTAATAAACTGAACTTCAGCCTTAAAGTTTAAGTATGTGAACATAAACTTCTGTTCTCTCTTTGCTAACTCATTTTGTCTCAACTCAAGCATTTTTTCTGTTGGACGCCTTTCTCTTTCAGATCGTCTGACTTCTTGCTCAACCTGTAAGGATGATTCCTGACCTCTTGCTTTATTAATTTCCAAATCTGCATTAATTTCAGCTAAGCGATTTTCATATTTTTGCCTGTTTGAGGCATTTGTCTCAGTCTCTAATTTCTCCTCTAATTGTGCCTTTTCATCCTCAAGAGCTTGAATCACTTGGTCTAAGATACTGTCTGATCTATTTGGATCCATATTGATAACTTTCTTTAAACCACATGAAAACTATTGGCTATCAAATGTTAAACAAGTTGCACACTTTTATCAACTCGAAAAACAAATGCTAATTGCAAATTACAACTAGGATAATGAGACCGAAAAGTTGAAAAGAAACAGTCTGACCTGTGAATCCAAAGGTAGCAACCCTTATTGAAAACCAAATTGTCTTAAACTTTATAACGTTGCCCCCTTGTGGCTGTCCATCGTCGCTAAAGCAATGCGTTATTCTTCTGCGCAGCAAGAAATGCAGTCACGCTAAATACTGTAATCCCCAATGTAACGAATTCGAGTTGCTTCTTTCAATGGCGACGTCTTCACTTCCAGGAATAGATGCAGTGTGATCTCCACAACAAGGGCTGGCTGCGATCCTTCTTTTTCCTCGATGTATCCTTGCACTCTTTCAGGGGTGTGACTTCGTCGTTCTTTTAACTCTTCCTGGGTGTTAATTCACGTTTTTCACTGTAACGGCTCCTGAAGGTTTTCTTCTGATTAAAAGAATCACGCTTCAACTGATGTTTTTACGTTTATTTTCTTCTC
>JAUCMT010000026.1:4118727-4129387 GCA_032357475.1 Enteromius thamalakanensis | reverse complement strand
CGTTGAACTATGCTGGTAACGACGGAACTTGCGACCATAGTAGACTAACTATGCCTTTGGGAAACGCACCCCAGATCTGAAGAAATAGTTTAGAGTTTTTGTGAAGTTAAGGCTTATAACCAGTGTTTGGTGCTTGTTCATCAGTGTCACTCATCTGTCATTTCCTCTGGTTTTAGGCATTACTCCTGGGTAAAGTTAGGTTTAACTGTAGAAATATGGTTAACACTATATTTTGGAATTACAATGTTGTTCCAGGGTCAACAAAATATGTAGACCTAGGGACACATCGAACTTGGCAAAATCAGGACGTGCCATCTCTTCATATATTTTATGCATAGCATTAATCGCATCTGGGTTCATATTAGTTTAATGCACATGTCACACAGTTGTGAGTTATAAAGTCAGAATTTCAAGATTAATTCACAATTCTGACTTTATATCACGCAATTCAGATTTTTTTGTTTTATAATTGTAATAATAATATTGTATAATTAGAATTAGAATTTTTTTGGTGCTGTTTTTATCTGTGTTTTAGTTTTCTGTTTTGTACAGTTCTCTAGTGCGGTCATTAGTTCATGCTCTCCTCTGTACATCCTCTGTTTGGTTTCCATAGCTACTAATTACCTGAGATCAAGTGCTGCTTGTTTGAGACTCTATAAGTATAAGTAGAAATATTATATGTTAAATAATATTAATATATATTATTAATATTAAATATGTTGTTAAATTTAAATATTTTTTCTGATAATATATTATTTTCTATATAATACAATTTAAATATATTTTGATTTGGTATTTGATTCACATATCACGGTTACTAGAGTGTTTTAGATGGTTCCTGGGTAGTAGTTATGAGTCATCCCTCCTTTATGCTGTGCTGTGGGTTTAATATTCATTTAGCTGTAAGATTTATTATTTCCGCTTGCTTACTAAATCTTTTGTATTCTTCTATATTCTTGTGGAAGTAGTAGGGTGAAGGGAGATGCTTTGAGTGAGCATCAGCGTTCTCTGAGGCTGAGAGTTGTGTTGTAACCCTGCAGGCCGCTCTCAGAGCATCAGGTGGCTCTAGGGCAGCTCTTTCCTGATGACACAAGTGAAGGGTCGCCGCAGGCCACAGATCCTGTGCTTGTGATGATCGTGGGGACGGTTTAGTGAATTACTATAATGTGTTTAAACCGGGGATTTAAACTGTTTAGAGTGCTAGCGGTTAGTGGGATGCTGTCTGGTTGAATGGGAAGCATGTACCTGCTAAGACAAATCATTGTGATGTTAAATAATAAGCTGACATGTTTATGGATTCTTCCACAATTCTGTATCCTATTATAACATTCTGATATTATATTATAATATAACCAATGCATGCATATTATAGTTGATATATTATTAGTTTTTGTATTAACATAATAATAGTCTATATTTATTTAAATTTTTTTAAATGTTAATATTTCTAAATATATTATTTAATTTTATAAAATGTATTATATATATCCAAAGATATGTGTGTATAAGCTGTATGCACATTGTTACAGTGTGCAGATAATGCATGACTATAATATTCTAAATATGCTAAGAAGGAAACTGTCTGTCCGTGTATTTTATTCGCTCTGTCTCTTCTCAGTCATCTAAGTGTGGTCTGTTATTCATAGCCATTCTCTCGTCCTGAGTTCACATTCTTTCATATAATTATGTGGATGTATTTTCAAGTCATTTATTCTGAGCCTCGTAATTTATGGCAGGAAGGGGTTTATAGGACAGGCGTGAAATTAACACCTGTTATTCTCTCAGGACTCAAATTAATTAACCTACTACCTTAATAGAGAGCGACAGTGTGTGTGTGTGTGTGTGTGTGTGTGTGTGCGTGGCCCACGAAACACGTGTTGGATTCTACATCACCGGAGTGAAATGGAGAGGTTTTCATGAACTTTGGTACCCAAGCTTCTTATTAACACTCTTACAGGTATACCAAAAAAACTGATCCATTTCAGCCGTTTTACTGCCTTCAGTTCTCTCTCCAGAGATATTTCCATGTCAGGACACCTGAACCAGCAAAATTATCAAGCATGTTTACTAAAGAAATGTTTTTTACTGGAATAATGTGACTTGTTAAGTGAAAGAAAGCTACAAATAATTATTTTAGGAGCCTCCAGAACATATACAGTCCTAATAAGTAGTGTTAGAACACTAGTATAGTTTTATAGATATTATTATAATAATTTTATTTGAATATCTCATTAAAATTGTAGTAAAACAGATGTCATCATCACAGGTGAAGTTGTGTTTATAAACAAGGCGTGTTAATGGTCATATCATACATTACTTGTAGTGTTTTATTAGTGCCCCTATTATGCCTTTTCAAATCTGATCTTTTATACAGTATTATCTATGTCAGGTGTGAACATAAACTATCTACAAAGTTGTGACGCAGACAGCGAACAAACAAATTAACTTTTTGTTCAGTGAAGTCGGCTTACGTTCGCTTAAACGAGTCATCAGCAATGCCAATCTTTTACTGTTATGGCCACACGTCACATAGTTATATATTTGCTTAATGTTCTGAATCACAAACATTCACAGAAGTGAGGGCTTCTTTATCTACCTTTTCAAAAAGTACTGCCACAGAAACAGCTTTTGTAAATTGTTCTGCGAGTGTAGAGAGGAAAACCCTTATGCTCACCAAGGCTGCACTTATTTAATAAAAAATAATATTAGATTTTTACAATTCAAAATAACTATTTGTATTTGGACATATTTTATGATTAAATTTAATCCTGTGACCAAATCAGATATTTTAACATCATTAATTTACCCCAGTCGTCATTGTCATGATCCTTCAGAAATAATTTCAAGACGCTGATTTGAAACATTTATTCTGATTGTATCAAATGTTAAAAACAGTTGCGCTGCTTTGTATTTTCGTGGAAACTGTTATATGGTTGTTTATTTGAAGCCTTTCTATTTTAGATTTATAAAATGTATTTATAGATGTATTTTATTGCAGTATTTACTGTACAGTAGGTCATGTAAGGAATCTCACAATGCATAATATAAGCTCATTTTAAACCCAGATATAAAGTACTATTTATTGCCAACAAAATTCTTGCTGCCCACAGATGAGTTAAATAATGAATGTGTATCTGTTGCAAGTTTGTGGCTCATCCGAACTGTCAGCAGCAGTTACTGACGATCTGGTATGAGAATCTGTCTGGTCTTCGGGAGCAAACCATTGCGGTGAAGTGTCTGGTGGTTTTGGTGGTGGCGCTGGGACTCCCTCTGCTAGCTGTGGGGTATTGGTTCGCCCCGTGCAGTAAAGTAAGACACATTTAAAATCTGTCAAAAACACCATTTTAGACACTCCTGCTCATTTATTAGTTTAGTCTATTTAGGAGTATTTGCAGATGTCAACTTTTGTTGCTACACTCTGAGAAATAAAGGTACGAAAGCTGTCACTGGGGCGGTATCTTTTTAAAAGATACATGGTATCCATTTTGGTACCCTAAAGTGAACATATTAGTACTTAAAGTGTTCATATTTGAACCTAACAGTGTACCTTTTGAAAACCCAGTTATTTCTGAGAGTGTATGAAGGTTATGTCAGATGTTATGTTGTGTTTGTTATTCACTATATTTGTTGATCTTTTCCATGTTTTCTTAGCTTGGTAAAATACTACGCAGTCCTTTTATGAAGTTTGTGGCTCATGCGGCCTCCTTTATCATCTTCCTGTGTTTGCTGGTGTTCAACGCCTCCGATCGGTTTGAAGGCATCACCACCCTTCCCAACGTCACCGTCACTGACCACCCGCTCCAGATCTTCAGAGTCAAGACCACTCAATTCAGCTGGACAGAAATACTCATCATGGTCTGGGTAGCAGGTAATGCACCAACATTTCTAATCAATATTCATTCATTGAAATGATTTCAGGTCTACATGATCCCTTTGTACAATTAGAATTTAAACCAAAAGAGATCTTCAAGTCAATTTAATCTCATTACCATTTAGGAGAAGCAGTCGAGAGATTGTACTAGAGATCTCAGTTGCAGCTGTTCTTTCATATATAAGAGCTGTCAGTTTTAGTGGTACGGGCCATTTATTCAAGAGACAAAAATATTTCTTTCCGACGCTGTCAGAGTTACTCGCTTCAGGACTAAAGAAGCATGACAACTGAACCTTGCAATGGTTTCTACTTGATGAGAGCGATAGAGAGTGGATGAGAGTCAGTGTTCTCTGAAGTGACTGAAATAATTGTCATGTCATTACAGGTTGGTTACACGTTATTGTAAGGTGTCGTTGTTACACGTTACTTGTGCTTACAGTTATAGATACTATTCATGTATTAATGCATGGAAGTAAACTTAACACTATAGTACATGAAAAAAATTCATATTACTAAGTACTTAAATGTATATTTACACTGTAACAGAGACACTTTCAAATAGTGCAACTGTAACTTTGTAACTAGTGATGTTTGTTACATATCTACATATGTAGTGTCCAGGATTCATTTAATCAAATGGTAATGTTTTAAGGTTTTGCAGGGGTATTTTGTGCAAATGTATCTGCATAATATTCATTGTTATTGCTACTGGCATCTTATTACTAGTGCTAGTTAATAAGTTAATTAGTCTTTTTTTTGAAAGCGTGTTACTCCAACTACCTGATGCTTGAGCTTGTCTTTGAGGATGTTTCAAGGTTCCACAATCACTTTAAGAAGCAAAACAAGCAAACAGACACTGTTCAGCATATTATTTTAGAGTCGTTGAAAACGAGGCATGTTCATTCATCACTGTCGCTTTGTGAAAGGATCTAGTAATGCAAGGCTTTTCACAGGCACTGCATCATTGAGGGGGATTGGATTGGGTTTATTCCGGATGTGGTTCAGAGAGTTCACCCTGAGTGCACCTCATTACATTTGATTTCCATTTCAAGCAGGTGAAGATGCTGGGGTTACGCATTAGATTAGGGAAGCATCCTGTGTCATGTTTGCATTTGTTATTTTTCATTTTAAGAGGTGATTGAGGGTTTTTTTGAAATAGTGTTTAACATTGAATCAGTTCCACCAAATATAATGCGCTGTTGCTGCAAGGTCTCTTAATAATTCATGACACCGTGTGGCTTTTTCTGAGTGTTTGCTTGCATGGTGCAAAAACCAAACGTGTTGCTTGGCTTCCACCTGAATGAGTGAAGACACCTTTGACATGTTATGAGTGTAAAAGCCATCTTTATTGTGCTTTTGTTAACCGAGCAAATCTGCTCTTGCAGAAGTGACCATGCGTGAAGTCCATTAGCAGTGTGGCTTTAAACACACACTGCAAGCATTGAGTCATGTGGTATGTGCTAAGCTTATAGAAAATTACATTGATTTATGCATTTAGTTTATAGTAAGCTTATGGATAATCACATTTTCTTGCATTCAGAATGTGTGTGTCTTCAGAATGCTGTTCAGAGTGTGTTTATAGAATATCTGTTCATAGTGTGTTTAAACTGTTCGTTCAGACTGTTTTTAGGAAGTGTGGTTATAGAAGTGTAACACTGGGGAAGTGTGTGTGGGCAGGTTCATTATATTGTGGTGATGGTTGAGGGCTCAGCATGATGCTCTGAACCCGAACCCCTGACCGTTCCCCTTTCAACATAACCTCCTGTCACTCTTCTCACTCATTCCTATGGCTTTCCGTTAAAAGCATTTGGATTTTGTATCTGCTATCAGCGTGAGAGTGAGTTGAGGGATGTTTTTTTTTATTACTTGGATTTCCTTTGGCATTCTTCTAGCTAGATTTCAAATTAAAAATATAATGCAATGTAGTTAATCATTTTAACAGGATTCGCTGCGGCTCCATCATCATTTTCCTATCAGACTGTGTTCTCCTCAGGCTCTGATTTGTCTGATTATTTCTCTCTCTCTCCATCTTTATCTATTCCTCACCTCTTATGTGTTGAAATTAAGTTCATTTTTATCAAATGCATTTATTTCAGATGTAGAAACCCAATTCCAGAGAAGCTGGTAGGTTGTGTAAAATGCTTAATTAATCTGTGATTTGTTAATTCTCTTTATTTTTTTTTAATTGGCAAAAGTACAAAGAGAGAAGTTTTCAATGACGAAAGTACATTTATTTTGTAAATTTGAACAAATGAGTTTTTTGACAGATGCAACACATTTCAAAAAAGTTAAAAAGGAAAAGGTTATAGATCATCCATGCTGAATAATTTGGAAACAGTAAGTAAGTGATTGGTAATGGGTCAAGGTATCATGTATTGTTATACAAGGATCATCTGAGTCTTTGCAACCCAAACTGGATCATGGAGCACTTTGTGCTGTATCTGTAGATGATTCCATCTTTCAACTTGTTTCTGGGACAAATGGATTTTGAGTTATTAGTCCAATCAGATATACTGCATTAAGATGGGAAGTCTGTGGTTATTTGATCAAGACAGTGCCGGCTCTCGTGCTGCAGCGTGGTTTCATAGAGAGAGTGATGGCCTGCCTGCAGTCCAGATCTGACCCTAATGAAAATGTATGACCTGCTGAGCTTCAGAAGTCTTGCATCTAGCGAGACTGCCCAAAAATACTGCTTGCAAAACTTGGATGAGATACTGTGTCTCTATTTTTTGGAAATGTGTTGCAGCCATGAAAATGTGTTCATATTTACAAAATACGTTGGTCAGTGAAAACCTTGGAAATCTTTTCTCTCTATCTTTGTCAATTAAATAAAAGTTAAAGATAACAATCAAATCACAGATTCTTGATTTTATTGCTTTTTACAAAATATTGCTTCTTCTCTGTAATTGGGGTTGTACTGTATATAATTTGATTATGAAGCAATATTAAATCCATTTTATCATGACAGTTCACATCAAATTATACTCACGAGCTGAAAAGAAGAAAAGAAACTATAATAAAATGCCTGTAAGCATAGAGATTATATGAATGTGCTTAATTGTCCATCAATTTTCAATATAATTATCATATGCAGAAGCATATTTTTCTGAATTTGTGAGTATATGATTTCATGATACTGTATGTCTAAACAAATCAGAAACTGCCAGCAGAAACACCTTCCATTGTTTTAAACCTGTTCATTTCCGGCATATTTCCATCGATCAGTTTTCCTTCAGAAAGAGTGAAGGATGGATGTTTGGGTATTTTCAGGATTCTTGAGTTACCACAAGACACCACTACTCTGAAAAACTTGTTCAGTTCATTCAACTCGCGGAAATAAGCTTATTTCTACTATGCTGGTAGTCTACTGCTGAACGCCTCTGTTTTCTGCAGGAATGATGTGGTCGGAGTGTAAGGAGCTCTGGACGGAGGGGCCGAGGGAATATATCATGCAGCTGTGGAACGTTCTGGATTTCGGCATGCTCTCCATCTTCATCGCTGCATTCACCGCCCGCTTTTTCGCCTTCCTACAGGCAATGAAAGCCCAGGAGTATGTGGATGAGAAGATCCATGCTCCAGACCTCTCACTGGTCTCTCTGCCGCCGGACATTAAATATTTCACATACGGTGAGCGAGAACCTGAGCGCTGCTCCACTTCTAAAATACATACCATTTCATTATACATGAAGGCATGCTAGGATTTCTGATGAGTGTGATATTTACCATATCATGCTAATTTAATAAAACAACTAAACGTAATTTCCTGTGTTCAGCGAGAGACAAGTGGCTTCCGTCGGATCCTCAGCTGATCTCTGAGGGTCTGTACGCCATCGCCGTGGTCCTGAGCTTCTCTCGTATTGCCTACATCCTCCCGGCCAATGAGAGCTTCGGCCCGCTGCAGATCTCCCTGGGACGAACCGTGAAGGACATCTTCAAGTTCATGGTGCTCTTCATCATGGTCTTCCTCGCATTCATGATTGGCATGTTCATCCTTTACTCTTACTACCTGGGGGCAAAGGTTAACCCTGCCTTCACCACGTGAGTGATACACACGCACTCCACGTATATTGAGGAAAATATTAAAATATGTATATTTAGGGATCTACATATTTTCAAAAACACTAGTTGAGTTAACCAGGTATGTCTGGATGAGTTCATGTCTACACATTATTGTGCTAAAGACAAATATTACAGATAACACTGATTAGATTTGATTTAAAAATATATAGATTTTTCTTATTTTATTTATTTTTAAGTTAAATAGTAATATTTATAATTACGCAACTTCAACCAATTACTTTTACAATAAACTACTTTTTTTTTTTTTTTAAATAAGCAGTTATTTCCACAACAAAACAAAAAAAATAATTATTTAATTTTTTTAATATCTAAAAATATGTATTTTTTAATATTGTATTTTTTTAATTAGCTTTTAAGTTAGAATAATTTTATTTAACTAAAAAATAAAATTATATAATTATGTATTACATGTATTACAATTATGTATTATAGCATAATTCTTCATTCTTGGACACTTGATAAGTGAATTCATCCCATGTCTACCAGTCCACTTAAGACTCTGCTTAATCTTAATCTTAATACTGCTAACAATAGTTATTAGAAAAACTAACTAGTAAACCATGGCCATCCTGACCAACTCTCTTTGACTTAGTTACTTTTTTGTTTGTTTTGATTTGTTTTGCTTAATTACTAATTAATTCCTCCAAAATATTTGTATTTGTGTACAATGATTTTCAAATTGTTTGAAACTCTTTTAAATAACATTTTAGATTATTTTATTTATTTGTATATTATTTAAATATAAATTTTAGATTATTCAAGTGATTTTGGATTTTTTGTTACACCTCTTACCACAATAAATGTGACTTTTGTGCAATATGGTGATAAATATATCGCATGCAGCTGCTCCGTGGTCTGTCAGGCGGAGCGTCTGTAGGGACAGAGTCAGTCCTGTCAAATGAACTCTTGGTTTCCCTGCATCAAGTGCTGGAGCTCATTTCACACTAGAGTGCCTCCAACGGGACGAGGTTTGTTTCACAGCAAGTCAAAGACGATGAAACAAGTCCTACTAGTCAGGTTATGTGTGTGTGTGTGTGTGTGTGTGTGTGTGTGTGTACTGTACGTAGACAGTAAGCTAGAATTGTTTCCTCAAACCCGAATCATTCTTGTGTGAGTGGAGGGTGTTGATCTTTACAGCTGATCTGCAGGGATGTAAAGCAGATTTGCGTTGCTTTCATGCTTCTTATCTAGTCTCTCCCAGAATATTTCATCTGATTGTCTAGACTAAAGCAACTGTAGATTGTACTTAAAGTCATATAATACAATTTTAAGATTTCAAAGTTTATTTGCATAACAATTTCAATAGTTAGGCAAAGAAAGGCCGAGCTATTAATTTGGCGGAGCCATGTTTTGGAGACACTGTGCTTCCAAAAGAGAACATAACTAGAAATCAGTGATTAAGTCATTTTTACAACACTGCTCCAGAACAGTTCAATTCAAATATTAGAGTGTGTTCAGCGTATTTATGAAGGACCTGCAGAGCAGCCTATGCTGGCTGAGCACAGAGACTAGAACGTGAGCCAAATCTAACTCCTTTTTCTTTATACAATGTACAGTATGTGGAAAATAATGTATTTTTGAACCTTAAACCACATAAACACATTGTATGACACCAAATACACAAAATAATGTTATTTGTAGCAACATCATATGACCCGTTTTACAGTACCTTACTGTAATTGCTCTGATATCCATTCAAAAACAAAATAAGCAGATCCTTTATTTTCACTCACACCAACCACTAAGTACATTCAGAAGACATACCTAAAACAATTACTGAATCAAAAATGTAAATGGCTTCCTGTCACTTCACATTGCCCTTAAACTCTCTCTTTCCTCTTGTCTGTGTTCACAGGGTTGAGGAGAGTTTTAAAACTCTCTTTTGGTCCATATTTGGGCTATCTGAGGTGTCTTCTGTGGTGCTGAAATATGATCATAAATTCATCGAGAACATTGGCTATGTGCTGTACGGGATCTACAACGTTACCATGGTGGTGGTTCTGCTTAACATGCTTATTGCCATGATAAACAGTTCATACCAGGAAATAGAGGTGAGATATTTTTCCCATAGAGAACTTCACTGAGCGTGAAATCGCCCAAACCGATACTTATGAACAAACTAATCATAATCAAGATTACGATTGAGAGGCGAAGGCAATAAAAACTTCTGTACACTCTTAAAAATACAGGTTCAAAATGTTTTTGCAGCAATGCAATAGAAGAAGCAGTTTCAATTCTATGAACGTGTAAATAAACATGTAAAGGCATCATCTATTTTCCACATGAAGAACTGTTTTTGGAGTGATTCCATCAATGACTATAAGGAAGCAATCTTTTTAAGGGCGTGTTTATGTTATATTTTGGGAAAGGAATAGTTCATCCCAAAATGTACTCGTCTTCTGGCCATTCAGAATGAGTTTGTGTATCCCAAGAGAAAAGATTTGGAGAAATGTAGCATGACATCTCTTGCTCATCAATGGATTATCTGCAGAGAATGGGTGCCGTCAGAATGAGAGTCCAAATAAGCAGCTCAGAAGCCACAGTTTCCACTTTATAAGACATTAACTGATATACTAGGGCAGTGCATTAATTGTGGATTATTGAGATGTTTTTATCAGCTCTGACGGCACCCCCCAGGCGAAAAAAAAGTATACTTTAACATACTAAATTTAAGCACACTTAGTGTATTTCATAAGCACAAAATTATTG
>JAUCMT010000026.1:4102070-4118627 GCA_032357475.1 Enteromius thamalakanensis | reverse complement strand
TCAAAATGTGCTAAAAATGTACTTTCAGAAAATTAAGTACATTTTTAGTACATTAAAGTATATTACTTTTTTACCTGGGCCATTCACTGCAGAGGATCCCTTGATGAGCAATCGATGTAATACGAAAAAAAGGATTATGATAAAGAAAAAAAACGCTTCTATATATTTGAAGGCCTAATGGTGAGTACAGTCAAGTTTCATATTTGGGTGAACTACTCCTTTAAAGGCTTCTTTGCCAAAAATGCATCTGGAATCAGATCAAACTTGTCCTCTGTCTTCAGCTGTCCCCTGGGAGAAAATAATGACGGAGGCTTTTGATAACGCTGCTGTTAAAATGACTGTAATCTTTTAGAAGGACTCTAAGAGCCTTTGAGAGCTGTAGACGGGGTTTCGACTTACACTTCTGCAAATGACCCATACTTCAGGTTTCTGGAGAAGAGGCATTTAGCATCTATTGCTGACTGAAAATTTAATTCTTATACAACACTAAACCTCAGCTTAACCCTTGCTGGGCTGAAAATCCTATCTAATTTGGTTTTCCTGGTCAAAAATGCCTTCCTTTATAGTCTTACATTATTCTATATTCTCAAACATTTTTGTTTTGCAAGAAATGTGTGAAAATTAAATGTGTGAACAAAATCTGAAGGTTTTAGCCACATTAACTAACATTGTCTCGAAAAAAATGACCAAGACACAACAAAAAGGGTTACCCATCATTCCTAGTCTAAACCCCGGATCACAGCGTTAGCATCTCAGTCTAAATAAAGCAGAAAAACAGATCATATCTCCGGGATTCTGACCTCTCCCTTAGTTTTAAACGATATGTAATGCTCTGTTTCTGACAGGATGATGCAGATGTGGAGTGGAAGTTTGCTCGGTCTAAACTCTGGCTCTCGTATTTTGACAACGGCAAGACTCTTCCACCTCCGTTCAGCATTGTCCCCAGTCCCAAGTCGTTTTATCTGTGTGTCAAGAGACTGGTGAACCTGCTCCGCTGCCGCCGGCGCCGTCTGAAAAAAGACGTTGAGCTGGGCATGGACAACTCGAAGTCCAGGGTACGTGTCTGCTGTTTGTATTTGTGTGTCAGGGTTAGATACACTTGATACATATTTGCATAATTATTTGTTCTTTTTATAGCTGAATTGCCAGTATTAAAAATTCAACTAATGATTTAAAAAAATACCCCATATGTTGTGAATAATAATATGTTTGGTGTTTAAAGTATATCATGGTGAAAGATGTTACACTTTTAAGAGTTCTGTGGATTACTGTAGAGATTCTAGTTTAATTCCACTCTCCAGTTTTGAGTTGTTAATGTAATAAAGCACAGCCCGGAAGTAACCTGTAGGAAATTAAATAAATAACTCACAACAAATCTTGCCCATGGATTTAGAAATGTACCCATAAAATTAGAATCCGTCAACTCAGATTTAGTAAACTCTGCGTTTTTTTTTTTTATTCTGTTCCCATAAATTCATAATCCATGCACACAATCCTTTCACAGGCTTATAAACTGTACTCATAGATTTCTGGCCCCGCCCCCAGTCAATTCAAATTCATAGACTTTTCAGTTCCATTCTTGACTTTAGTTTGTAAGTGCATGTAACTCCTCGTATGTGTGCACATGTACACTTCCGTTCAAAAGGTTTAGAACAGTAAGATATTTAATGGTGTTTAAAGATGTTTCTTCTGATCATCAAGGCTGCATTCATTAGATTAATCCAGAAAAACTGTAATATTGTGAAATATTATTTCAGTTTAAAATAAGTGTTTTCTGTGTGAATATATGATAAAATGTAATTTATTCCAGCGATAGAAAGCATCATTACTCCAGTCTTCAGTGTCACATGATCCTTTCAGAAATCATTCTAATATGCTGATTTATTATAGATTTATCAATGTTGGAAACAAATATATTTTTTGGAACCTGTGATTTTTTTTTTTTTCTCCTCAGGATTCTTTGATGAATAACATGTAAAAAACAACATAATTTTTTACCAAATATAAAACATTTCTAAAATGTAAATCTATGCCGTGACTTTGTTCATTTAATAAATCCTTTGTTAATAAAAGTAAGAAAGAATAAAAATGTACTGATCCCAATCCTATAAAAACTGAAGCAGCTCAACTGTTTCCAGCACTGATGATAAAACATCAGCGTATGAGAATGATTTCTGAAAGACTGGAGTAATGATGCTTTCTATCGCAGGAATAAATTACATTTTAACATATATTCACACAGAAAACACTTATTGTAAATTAAAATAATATTTCACAATACTACATTTTCTTCTGAATTTTTAATCTAATAAAGGCAGTCTTGATGAGCAGAAGAAACATCTTTAAACAGCATTAAATATCTTACTGTTTTAAAACTTTGGAACGGAAGTGTTTGTGTCGGAGCTCTGAAATGATGCATCTCTTTCTGAAATCTACATCCTGACACAAGTCTCCACCTTCAGTTCTGCCCGGCTCTCTGTGTGATAGTTCACTCAACACCATTTATTTTCTGCCTTCATTCTCAATAAGACCCTTCTTTTTGTTCAGTGAGAATAAGCCACAATGATCTATCTGTCCAATAAAGTCCAGATAATTCCTCCCGATGTCATTAACTTATCGACATTTCCCAAGCCAAACTGTTTTTTAGCGTTTCCATGAAAAAGACGGATAGCTCTGCCCTTGTTTAGCCTGCGGAGAGGATCGATGGCGTTTGATTGTGGAATAGAGGGGAGCAAACTCTGATGAAGAGGCGAGAGATGATCACTGTTTCCTCGGGGCATATGTCACTTCATCTCCTGTGAGAGCGCAGCACATGTCCACAAAACCACGAGAGTAACCGCATTATTGTGATTCATCTGTGGCAGAAGCCTCTATCTAATTCACTCTGATCAGGCCAGCGTCTCCCATGGGCTGCGTAATTGAAAAACTGACAAGAACATGTGCAGAGCCGCATCTACGAGACACGGAAGAGCGGGGCTCATCTGCTGCTGCTGTTGATGTCGTGTGAGCAGTCTCTCCTGCGCAGGGATATTCAAGCTCTTATCAGTTCAGTTATAATCGCGTTAGAATGTAACTTGTGGTTCTTAAACAACTAGCGCTGCTGAACTGAACTGTAAAAAAACACAATGTACTGTTCTAAGGAATATATATAGATGTCTTAATTTTTTCATGATATTGATTGTATTTTGAATTTTGCCCATCACTGAATTAAGTTTTAGGGCTGATGGAAATGTCCACTACTGGATTACTGGATAATGTCCTGATAGAAAATTACCTCTGCATTATCTGTCTTCTGTTAAAAATCTTTTTTTATTCAGTTGATATTTCAATTGAATTTTAGTCTATATATATATATATATATATATTTATTTATTTATTTATTTTTATTTTATTTTTTTTTATTATTATTTTTATTTTTTTTTATTTTTTTTTATTATTTCAGTTATTGAAAACATTTATGGTTTTAGATAACACAACTGCATTGAGAAAGTGATTTCAGAGGTGTGTCATGCTCCCTGGTGGCCAAAGGTTGTAGATCAGTTTATTTTGCATTTAGTTGTTGTTGTTGTTGTTGTTTGTTCATCTGAAGCAGCAAGGACTGTTTATGTCATAAGTGTCTTTAATCTATTGTTTTGTTTATTTGTTTTTTGACATTTTTTGTGATTTATTTTGTTGTTTTTAAATTTAAATTCATTTTTTGAATTATAATTGTAAAAATTTCTTCATGCCATTTTTTGATTATAGAATGGGTGGATATAGATATATTTAATATTAATATTAATTTAACATTAGTATCAATTAATATTATTATAAATCAGTGTATGTAAGTAAATAAACAGGTTTTGTTGTGGTGTTAAAAACAGAAGAGCATTTGGGAAAATGTGAGATTTCAGTGTTTTTGATCTCAACCATTGATAAAGTCATCAATAATCAATATTTCTCAATGCTTACAGTTGAATCTCTTTACCCAGTCCAGCATGAGGATGCCAGACTCTCACAGCTTCAGCAGCATCCTCAATCAACCCTCACGCTATCAGGCAAGAATGCCATGATCTCTCGTACCATGAACCATCAGCGCAGGTGGATCTATTTCTCTGACCGTTATTCTGTCTGATTCCCTCACACAGCAAATTATGAAGCGCCTCATCAAACGTTATGTACTGAAAGCACAAGTGGACAAAGAAAATGATGAAGTGAACGAAGGTGAAGTGATTTACATTAAGATTCTTATTTGACTATAAAACCAACTAAAATGCTTAGGATGCTACGTGTCACAAAAACAATATAAACATATTTTGATTTCAGATTATGAAGCCTATTTAAGCATCATTAATATTTTGTTTTATTATTTACATGACAGTTATGCACATTTCCCCCCTGAAACGTGTTGATATTTTTATGTATATTTGTGTTTGATCTGAAGGAGAACTGAAGGAGATCAAGCAGGATATTTCCAGTCTGCGATATGAGCTTCTGGAGGAGAAATCTCAGGCTACAGAAGAGCTCTCACTCCTCATCCAGAAACTCAGTGACAAACTCAATCCTCCACCTGTGCATCCACACTGACACAAATCAACAGAGACCTCCTTCTTTATTCTGTTCCACATTAATATGCAGAGATCTTTGTGTAAACCACGGCAGATGAGGACATCAATTATACACCTCCCTTTTAAGTGATGAACTGAAACCGTCTGGATAGTGGATCTACTGGACAGGTTTTTGTTGTTGAGTGTAACATTGGCTTTACGCTTTAATTACAGTGAGCTCCACTGCTCATACAATGTCCAGCCCTGTGGGTTACACGGCTTTAAACTAAACAAATACTCTTATTATAAAGCATAACAGTCAGTCATAAATAAATGCTTTTCAGAAATATTATATCTCTAAAATGTCTTGAGATACTGTTGTAGTTTTATTAATATTTTGAATCTATTTTTTATATTTGATTTTTCATTTGTTATTTGATTTTTAGTAATCATACTTCTGAATTCATAAATTTAGTATGTAGTAAATTTAGTATATAGTTAATATTAAATCAATTAGTAAATTAAATAATTAAAATTTGGTTTATTAGTAAATTAAATTTATTCAGTAAAATATTCAAATAGTTAAAATATAGATTAAAAAAAAAACATTGACAAATATATAAACTAATAATGAACCGCATTCTAGAAGCTGTAAGCTGTTTGATTCATACATGAGTGACACACATGCATCACAGTATGTTTAATAGTTCATGTCAAAACTGTGTCATCCAAATAGATGGGAATTGTATAAGCAGTTCAAATGCATACAGCTTGGATTTAGGTTAATATGTTTGAGAGTGCAGGCTATTTTACCTCCACATAATTGAATAATAACTGGAAGTGCAATATTCAGTACACGAGTGTTCATAACCTCCAGTACCTGAAGAGCACTGAAATATCTTTAGGATTTTGGATGATATTTGTAAATCTGTCCTCTATAAATCACTATAATTATGTAATTGTTGTTTTTTTTATTAGTTATTTATGTTGTTGTTTGTTGCACATATCTGTCTGTACAAAATATCATGCATTTTATATAGAATAGAGGTCTGAACATTTCAGTTAGCAAAACATACAGTAGTCTCAGTCAACTGTACATTTTAGGCAGGGATGTTTGTTGCAGTCCTTAGGAACCTGTATTAGTGTAATCGTAAAGCTATTAAATGAATTGATGAAATATTCAAGTGTTCATAAAACCTTTAAGATGGAGAGACCTTCTTGCACAAATCTATGCAGGGTAAATGTTTATCTGTATGTCCACATCTGAATTATTATTAATATTATTTATTGTCACTTTAGTTGTTGTTTTGTTTTGTAATGTTAATTAGCTGTGTGCTGGCTTTCTTTTAATTCATATTCAGGACATGTTGCCTGGATCTTATTTCAAGCAATAGTTTACCCAAAAATGAATATTCTGTCGTCATCATCATTTATCAAACCTGTAATATTAATTTTTTTTGTGTGAAATACAAAAGCTGCACAGCAGAGGTGAAGGCTGGTTTAGTAAATTGACCTAAACCCTTGAAGACTTTGAGGGACATTTCATTTGTGAGTGCGTTGTTCCTTTAAAGACGTGTTTTTGCTTGTTTTGTTTGTTGGTTTTGTGATGTCAGAGCAGAAATGAGCTTGTGTTTAAAATGTTTGTGATTTTGAGAATCAATGTCGTTCAGCTGAAGGGATTTTTGTGTTTGCTGGTTCTTAGAGGGCGCCATTTCATTTCACAAAGTGCAGCTGCTTTCTTAAAACAAATGTAAGGCTCTCTTGATGAATTATATATGTAGGCTATAGCCAAATAAAAATCAGTAGATGGTATATTTCATGATAGAAGCCATATATCCGCAGCAGTAGGCAGTATATATTTAGAATCAGAGCAGGGCTACTCAACAAAATATGTGTGAAAATGTCAATTCTTATTTGTTTTTGCTTGCATTTATGATTTCCTTAGATATATAAGCTATGCATTTTCATATAATTATCAATTAAATGATTTTAGAGGGAAATTTGAGAAATGTAACTATGACGTATATAATATTACTTTAAGACAATAGCACTGAGACCCTAAATTTGACATTTTTAATGTTTTATATATAAAATCTATTCATGAAAACACATGTGTTGTAATTGATTTATTATGAGCGAATCACAGTTCTACAAGTGAAGCAAAGTGCAAGTGTTCAGGCTCTTCAAGGTCCTTCTGATGCTGATACAAATTAGACGAGACAATCAAAAAGAGGGAGTATATGCCGCGTCAAAGCTTTTACTCAATCCTTTAAATTATTAAAATACAGATTAATCCGTGATCGTAAGAATGCTTTGATGTCTACACACTACACACCCACAACTATAGACCCTGAGGTGCAAGATGACCTCCTTTTCTTATACTGCTTTGATATCAAGTGCTTTCCTTTTCGGCAACATGCAGTCATGTTCTTCGTGCGAGAGGTTTATATGAAAGTCTGGTTGAACACATGGTCGTGGTCTGACCCTCAGGAGTCGCAGCAGAACATTCTGGAGAAGTTATTCATGATGTGTCATGGTTCGGTTGTGACATTAAATAATACGCAGAGGGGTTGCTAATAATACAATGATGAAAGTGAAAATGTGCTTAATTTCACAACATTCTTAAGTTTTGAAATATCCCTTTGGTGTTCTTAGACACAACAAACATAAAACATTTAAAATTTAGCAATTGGGATTTTTTATTTCAATAAAATGCATCAAAAGACCAACCAAAGCACTTTCTGTCTTGAAGACGCTGAGTTTAATATGTGAAAATTAAGGGTCACCTTTCTCACGGTTAATACTTTAAATCACATTATTGAAAGACATTTGACCCAGATAAGGGAGGACGGTGGACCATGGACCTCAGCACACAACAATGTGTTAATACATTTTTGGTTAAGTGTATTGAAACTAATTAACAGTAAAGAAACAAAATTTGTCTTTGTTCTGGTTACCGCACAAAGACCACCTTAAAATCACTGTGAAATCAGAATTGACAATATTTATTTTGTCGCATTGCTATTTTTGCTGTGAACAATTAACATCCTTAACCTCCTTAACCACGCCCTTCCGGTCTTCACGGTTCAATTCATATTCAGGATTCATATTCATGCCAAAATCATGTTATGTTTATTTATGTCAAGTCAGTTCTTTGTTTTTTAGCAGCTCATTTTACATTTCAACCATTCTTTATTTTCAATCGTGTTGTAAAATAAACGTAGGGACTTTTATTATGCATTTAATGTACAGGCGCGTTTTCCGTTTCTGGTTCTAAAGCTGGGGAACAATAGTCCATCAAAGACAGGGAAGAAGGGAAGAAGAGGGGGAAGAAAGAAAAAGAGAAAAGGAAGAAGAGAAAGAAAAAATGAAGAGAAGAAAGAATGACATTTGACGTTCAAAGATAGTTCTTCCTTAGCGTGCGCGCAGTGATGCGGTTTCCGGTTTCCTATTGCAGGTGCTCACCAAGACCGAGGTTCGAATCCAGCTAAAGACAACTTTATGTAATACTGTTATTTCCGATTTTCAAGCGTAATAAAATGTACATATATACTTTGTTTGATATTCTTTGATAAAAAATGAAACTATGCTAATAGATTTTTATTTATTTATTTATTTATTTTGCTATTAGTTATTTAGTAGTCCTTGTACTGATATTATTTATTCTGATTAAGCATATTATCATTAATTGTAGTTGTTGGATTGATATTGTTTATTCGTGATGATTAAGCATTTTTTCAATACACAAATCTGTTATTTGTATTAATGAATTGGTCAAACTTTACAATAAGGTGTCATTGATTAAGATTAGTGTAATAACTAACATGAACAAACAAGATCGATGCATTTGTTAAACAATCCTTACTGTTAGTTAATAAAAATACAGCAATTCATTGTTTTTCATTGTAATTTCATTGTTAGTTAACAGTGCATTAAGTAAGGTTAACAAACTTGTGATTTTAATAAAGCATTAGTAAATGCTGATATTAACATGGACTAAGATTATAAAATGTTGTAGAAGTATTGTTCATTCTTAGCTCATGTTTACTAATGTCTTTAACTAAATGAACTAACTAATGAAGTTTATTGTAAAGTGTAATCAATGAATTAGTTAATTAGTAGTCCTTGTACTGATGTTATTTATTTAGACCCACGGTTGTAATATTACAACATCAGATTTAAGCCCACTGGAGGAGGCTTGTGCTGTGAGCTGGACTCTTAATTGGCTACAAACTCTCTTGATTGAGATGTTAATGAGCCCAGATGTAAATAAACTCTAAAGCGTTTTACACTGTTTTTTGTTGCTGTAGTTTTGCTGTTCTGTTCATATTCATGTTTTACAGTCTATGACTGTCTGTCTTTTAATGAAACCTTTAAATAATCCAATGTTTAAGGATGTTTTGTGTTGTAGTGCTTTGATTTGCAAACACTGATTGTTAAACTCCTGGTGCATTTAGGCTTAATCTAACTTTCTGTATCGGCCACGACTAAAAACATTCAACGCTTGTTTTAATTGTTCACACTTTACTAGTAATTTACTAGCAGTTTTTATGGTCCTAAACGGTTGGCTGTCACTGCTAGAATTACTAGTTTCTGGTTTACAACTACTAGTTAAGTAACTTGAAGGTGGTCTCAAATTAGGTGCCTCTTAAATTACTCCAATTATAAACCAATTCAGTGCACACGACAGAAGTAGTTCAAGTCTTTTGTTCTTTTAATTCTAATCGTTTAGGCTCCCATTCAACGCAAACCCACCAGTTCACATCTCACATAATGCACTTTATTACGGTCAAAGAATAACTAAATGGTTCGTTTTCTGATTTTTAATTCTATCTTCAATTCAGCTCATATCGGGATCAGGGTGAGAAGCGTGTAAAAAAGTATAGCCATAACTTGGACTTCAGTGTTCCGATTGCAATGGCTATATTTCCATCTGTTGAAGCTTTCGAGAAGCGTCATGGCGCTCGGCGTCTCAACGGTAGCGTGGCCGAGCGGTCTAAGGCGCTGGATTAAGGCTCCAGTCTCTTCGGGGGCGTGGGTTCGAATCCCACCGCTGCCACATCTTTTTCATACTTTCTCATTAAAATTAACACTATCGGATTCCAAACTTGGCGTTAAAGCGTTGCTTCGTGAAGTTTCGGAAACTTCCCAAATCATTTATTTTTGTATCTCTGCGATCTGACGTGGATTCACTGAGACCGCCCCCCAGCGGCTAAACACTGAACCAGGGTCTATGGTCTTTACCTGATAAGTCCTCCAACACTTAGTATGTACTTTGATCAAATAAAATGCAAACTAGAACATGGCACACATTACACAGATACTTCATGTTTGATGCTGTTTATTACATTTAAAATATTATGATGGGTTTGTAAATGTTGTATTCATTCGTGTTTTGGTCTTTGGATCGTTTTGCGATTCAAAGTTTCGGAAAGCTTCGGTTCTTCCACGCAACAATACATAATACGTGTCGCTCTTTTTTATTTTTATTCATTTTACATTATTATTATCATCATGATATTGTGTGAGTTGTCACTAAATGAATTATTAAAAACACATTTCTTCAGTTGCAGCGCGCGACCATTAGATGGCGTTGAATTTCCGCGCGGTTCTTCTTCTTCTTCTCCTGTTTCCGGTGCGCGGTGTAAACTTCCGGCAGACTGTGTGTTCTGTGACTTGCGGCGGCGGTTCGGCTCGTCCCGGAGGTTCTGCCGGTGTTCTGCTCGGAGATGGCAGCGCTTCACCCCGGAGATCCGCAGCTGGTGTCGGCGATCGTCAATCACCTGAAGACGGAGGGTCTGTTCGATCAGTTCCGCAGAGACTGTCTCGCGGACGTGGATACAAAGGCAAGACATTTACCTCACAACAGCGCCGAAGCACCAGGCTTTCACCATGATTCGAACTCGCTCATAACATAGTGTTCTCTGATCTAAGTACGATGTGGTGTTTATAATACTATCTCAGAACTAATAATACACTGATAGTTGATTGATTATCATTATGTTTGAGAATATAGCGGTTAACCGCTCTTTTTTTAAATACTTTCTGTCAGTTTAGCAGCTCCCAGGGTTTTGTTATTGGTTTATTTTGATTAGTTTTGTGTTTGGAATCTCCCATTGGTGCAAAAGAATGAATTAATAGCCTGTAATGTTGACTGACCATAGTGTTGTTTTGTTTTAATATAAAATTCTGCTGCTTGTAAATAAATGAGATTAAAGCTCCTCAGAAGATCCTGATGATCAGATTTGAGACGCACTTATTCTGCTGTCTCTGCCTGGGTCCTAGAATTATCTGATTTGAAAAATAAATGTAAAACATTGCCTAATAAATCATGGATTTATCGTACCTCTGGTGTTTAGATCCAAGAAGACATGTGAAGACCTCTGTTTAGACGTTCACGTATCAGATCACACACTGTAGCTTCATAGGGTTAACTGTGTTGTTTTCTTTCTCTCAGCCGGCGTATTTGCACTTACGACAGAGAGTCGACAACTTCGTCTCCAACCATCTGGCAAACCACACATGGAGCCCTCAGCTGAACAAAAACCAGCTGAGAAACAGCATCAGACAGCTGGTCCTGCAGTACGTCTGTCTGTCTTCATCTCTGTGCACCCGTCTCTCTCTCTCTCACACACACACACACACACACACACACAAGGTTAAGTTGCTTTATTATCATGATATTTGTTACAGTGTTGCCAAAGCATTTGGATACAGAATAAAATACAGAAGAGGATTACACCATCAAAGTAAAAAGGAGACAATAGATGAGTAATAATTATGAGAAATTAAATAAATACAATAAAATTAATAAATAAACTTAACATAAATTAATGTTTTGCTTTTTACATAATCATTGTTCTCCAGGAATCCAAGACTTTATATTGAACAGATGTTCAGGTGATGCCAGAGTTGACCTTTAATCTCTCACTCTCTCTCCCTCTCTCTCTCGTGTGTGTGTGTGTGGGGGGGGGAACAGGTCAGGGATGCTTGAGCAGGGAGTGGACAGAATCGTGGCTCAGGTTGTCGACCCAAAGGTCCATCACACCTTTCGGCCGCAGGTGGAGCGGATCGTCCGGAGGTTTCTGTCTCCAAACAGCCACATGGAGGAGGACGAATTTCCTCCCATAGCTCCGCCCCTTCCTGCAGAAAACCAGGAAGCTGAACTGGTGACTGCAGACAACGGAAATGATGCCGGTGAGCTTCTCACAGACCTCTCAGCCTTCTCATTAGAACTGATCCGGAGAGTAATTCCTGTTTGGTTGTGTTTCTCGGACAGCTCCAGCTATGAGCTCCAGCGCTGATGTCCAGATCCCAGAGACCCCTGAGCACCATCACAGAGAGGAGGAGATGGACATCAGCCTGACCGAGGAGGAGCAGCTCCTCACAGAGATGAAGGAGGAGCCGGAGGAGGAGCCTGGGAAAGAGCAGGAGGAGGAGGTGGAAGCAGAGATGGAGGTGGAGGAGGTGAAGGAAGAGGAAGACGCAGGGACCAGCAGTAAAAGCTCCGGGAAGATCCGAGAGGAGAGCCGTGACTCTGACTCCCAGAAACCCTCCAGCGTCAAACAGAAGACCAGAGAGCGGCTGAGAGAAGGTAGAGAATCATCCTTCAGTCATCCTTTCAGGCCTGTTTTTACTTTTGTTCAGCAGAATCAATTTTTCCTGAAAGCAAAAGCTTAGTAAAGCTATAAAGAGGATCTTTTCACTATACTGTATTATTCTCTCAGGTCCCTGTAATACAGCGCTGCGAGCTGAGAGTTTCACTGCTGTGTGTGTGTGTGTGTGTGTGTTCTTAGAGTACTCTTTGGAGGACTCTGATCTGGAGGGTCTCAGTGACATCACCGTGAGCTCGGTCCACACCAGCGATCTGTCCTCATTCGAGGGAGACAGTGAAGATGACGAGACTCCGTCTGAGTCCACCGAGGAGGGAGAGATCAGCTCTGACGGTGAGAAGAGTGTGTTGTGATCGGTCTGTGTGTGTGTGTGACTGCAGCGCTCAAACACGTGCGTGTGTGTGTGTGTGTGTGTGCACAGCTGAAGGAGGCCGGAAGACGCCGGCGGGTGAAGACTCTGAGGGTCAGGAGAAGAAGCCTCGCGGCGTGAGACAGGGATACGTGCACAAACCCTTCCTGTACTCGCGCTACTACAGCGACTCTGATGACGAGGTGACGGTGGAGCAGCGCAGACGCTCGGTGGTGAGGAACACTCCAGCAGTGTCACAGAGTCTGTCGTGTTGCTCCCACTTCCTGTTTGGTGGGTGGGAGATAGCTAAGGTTAGGGACAGGTTTGGTGGTATGGGTAGGTTTATAGATTAATTAAGGTGTAAGGGATGGGTCGTCAGTGTGATTATAAAAAAATAATTGCATCCAGGTGATATAAGTACAATATAACATATGTATGGACATATTAAGTGCAATGCACCAAATTATGAATTTTAGTGTAAGTAAATATTGATTTAATGTAGGACCAGCCAGTCTCGTGTGTTTCAAATGCTGGACAACTCAAAGATATAATATAATAAAAATAGAAGACATTCTTAAACAAGCATTGAATAAACTCATGTTTATCACTGTAAAGTTCCTTCGGAAGTCTGACTGTCATAAAACCAGCACTGATGATTGTTAGGATTTGAGAATCATCCAACTAAACAATTCATCCTAACCTCACAAAATAGTTTCAATCTTGTGCTTGATTAGTTCAATTTCACTTTCACTCCACAGGCCAAAGACAAAGAGGAGCGACTGTTGAAGAGGCAGCAGAACCGAGAGAGAATGGAGGAGAAACGCAGACTGAGAGCGGCTCAGAGCGAAGAACAGGGTGTGTGTGTGTGTGTGTGTGCACGTGTGTGTGTGTGTGCACGTGTGTGGTCTGAGCTCTAATGTGATGTTCTCCTCACAGATCGGAAGAAACAGGATCAGAGACCTCGAGCGAAGGAGGCTCGAAAAGAGAAGAAGGTCCTTGAGAAGAAAGTGGCTCTGAGCAGACAGAGAAAGAGAGACTCCAGGTTCGAGTCAAACTTCGGTTCTCTAAAGTCTGTCAGACTGATGCTGCTGGGTTTTCAGAAAGCTTCATTAAATATTACAGAGATTAGACTAATCGCTGATTATTTTACAGATTAATTAGTAGGCTTTGTTCTATTATTCAGCTTTTACAGCTAATAAAATTCAGTTACACATTCAAACTAATAAATATAATAAGCCAATCCCTTTAACAATTATATTACTGTTGTACAATTAGAGTTTTTATGCACTAATGTACAACGCAAACAACAACACACCAAGACTGAAGCTGAGGATTCAGCTGCGCATCACAGACATACTTAAAAAATATTTACTCCAATGTTTTGAATAGGAAAAATATTTACACAGTGTTACTGTTTTTGTTGTTTCAGAAAAGAGGATGAGAGGAAGAGAAGTGATACTGAAGGTGATTCAGTCAACAAAGATGTAAGTGTGTCTCTTCTCCAGCTCTCTCTCTCTCTCTCTCTCTCTCTCTCTCTCTCTCTCTCTCTCTCTCTGTAGTTAACTCTTCTGTCCATCTCTGCAGGTGAAACCCGCGGCTCTGAAGTCAGTGAGGCGGCCGTCTGATCTGGAGGAGCTGCAGCGAAGAAAGAAGATCGACGGTGAGGAAAAGCTCCTGGACAAGAACCGCGTTCACTCCTTCATCCTGGACCTTGAGCTGGGCACAGAAGAGCGGCGGAAAACCGCTCGCAAAGACTCGCTCTCCAAAGAGAAGGAGCGCAAAGACCGCAGCGTCCCTGAGGAACGACTCAAGCACAAGCTCAAGACGGAGAGCAGGAAGAGCGCAGACGCCGATGAGAAGGGAGCCACCGACGAGAAGAAGGGGTCAAAGGTCAAACCAGACAGGAAGAGCTCTGTGTCTTCCCGAGAAGTGGTGGATGAAGGGAACCTAAAGAAAGGAAAGACGGCCGTGAACGAGAAGGAGAAACTGAAGGCGAGCAGCAAGGGTGACTCAAAGCTGCTCCGGCGACTGGACTCCACCGGCTCCTCAGAGGAAAGGTCAGAGGTCGAGACGGGGTCAGAGGTCAGCCGCAAGAAAGACAAGCCACCTAAAGAGGTTCCCAAGAGGTCTAAAAGTCACCCAGAGGCTAAAGCGGGAGAGAAGCCCAAACTACGGGTGGAAAGAAAGGATTCATCTGCGGACAAGACCAGGTCCGGCTCAGAGACCGAAGGACCAAAGGTCAGAACCCTGACAGAGAAACACAAGTCTAAATCCCAGAATCCCAAACCAGAGAAAAAGATAGAAGCCAAGGCAAAACCAGCAACTCCAGAGCAGAAAAAAGATGACAAGAAAACCTCGGAGGAGAAAACAAAGGCTATGAAAAAAACGAAGGTGCAGAAAGACTCAGACAGGAAGTTGGGAGGGAAGGAGAACCCACCAGAAACTGTCTCCAGTACCACAGCTTTACCTGACGACCCTTATGCTGCTCTGAGTGACATCACTCCTGAGTCTGAGGATGAAGAGGCTGTGCTTAAAGAGCCCCGCCCACTGTCTGCAGAGGCTGACGCCCTCCTGAGCCTGATGGATGTCCGCACCTCGCAGCAGGAAACAGAGGCTGATAGGAAGATGAAGGAAGCGGCGCTAACGCTGCTCTCCATGGATCCAGACATCGCCCGCTCCTCCACAGCGGAGCCCATGGAGACGGAGGCTCTCGGGTCACAGGAAGTGACATCAGAGGTAAACGCATGATGTCATACACCACCAGACAAAGGTTTCTAAAACTGCTCACCAAGCTTGCCTTAATTGATCCAAAGTAAAGCAAAAGCAGTAATATTGTGAAAGATTTATCTGTTCAAAAACGTTTGATACAATCACTGCTCACTGTGCTGGTTTGAGGTGCTGTGTCTTGGAGCCATTCTCTAAAATAACCTTGAGACATCGCAGATGGTAGACGCAGACGTCGCAGCTGCTTTTCCTCTGCTTTTTATATTGGGTTTTCTGTAATGTGTTTATGCTTTTCTTTTTAGACTGGTGAAGAGCAGCTGGATAAGAGAGAGACACACATGCATACGGCTGGAGCAGCTCAGCCCACGCAGACTCTCCATGCAGATGCAGATGAATCTATGCAAACTCTCAACGCAGACGCAGCTGAATCTACAAAGACTCTTAACACCGGTGCAGCTGAATTAGTCCTAGCCGTCCCTGAAGATGTAGCTGAGCCTATGCAGATCCTAACTGCAGATGCAGTCGAGTCCACGCAGACCCTCACAGCAGATGCTACAGATTTTGTGCAGCCTCTCGCTGAGAGAGACCAGACGCTTACTGCAGACATGACTGAGTCACCTTCGCAGATCCTCGATGAAGATGAAGAACCCACGCCAGCAGTCACTCCACACACAGCCGAGTCTGCGCAGACCCTCAGTGCAGACACAATAAAGACAGATACAGATGAGCCAGCACAGACCCACGTGGAAAACACCGCAGAACCTGCAGAGGCAGCTGATCCTCCACAGACCCTCGCTAAAGAGACAGAACCTGATGAGCCTGCGCATAGCCTCACCACTGATACAGATGAGCCTGTGCAGACCCTTCCAGCAGACAAAGCTGAGTCTGCACAGACCCTTACTGCAGATAAAGAGAGACCTGCGCAGACCCTCACGACAGATGTAAAGTACATAGATACAGCTGAACCTGCGCAGACATTTACAGCAGACACTGATGAGTCTGCACAGACCCAATCCACAGATACAGAGACGGCTGCACAGACTGCTGATGTCAAGGACATGGATACAGATGAGACTCCACAGACCCTCACCACAGACGCAGAGAAGCCTGTGCAGACCCTTACAGCAGACACAGCTGAGTCTGCGCAGACCCTCACCACAGACACAGATAGGCAGACGCAGACCCTCACCTCTGATAAAGCTGAGTCTGCGCAGACCCTTACCACAGACTCAGAGATGCCTGCACAGACCCTCACTGCAGACACAGCCGAGTCTGCACAGATCTTCACCACTGATAAAGCGGAGTCTGCGCAGACCCTCACCACAGACACAGATAAGCCTGCACA
>JAUCMT010000026.1:4089867-4101970 GCA_032357475.1 Enteromius thamalakanensis | reverse complement strand
CTTCATTCTGACTGGTTGCCGCCGAAACGAGTCATAGCTCATTGCCATAAAGTTAACTTTGATTTCAACTCTCCTCGGCGCTCTCGCCATCCATGATGCGCCGCGCCGCCTCTCACCGCCAGACTAAATTCATAATACTCATAAATTTATGAATTTAATGAAATGAATTAATTCCGGCCACTTTGACGCTCTCGCTGTCGGTGTTTCCTCCACATCTGTCGTGCAGTGTAGCACTGACTGTTGTGGTTCATCCCATCCATTAACCTGGTCTCGGGTGACAGTCTGCCTCTGGTCTCGGAGTAGGACATTTTTGTAATTTTCTCCTGTTCATTTGGTCTCTGTGTTCATCGCCACTGTTAAGCAGCCCGCACTAGTCCGCGCTCGCGCCCTCAAATCAAAACACCGCTGTCTCCTTCCGCTTTGCGGTGACGTAAGGGTAAATGCATTGTCACAGTAATGCAAAAATGATTGCGAAAAAACTTATAAACTAATTAATAGAGGCTTCGAGGCAAAAGATTTTGCCTCGATTTTTTGGAATCGAGTTACTCGAGGAATCGTTTCAGCCCTAAATAACACCCATAAAGATGTGATCAAATCTGCTTTAACAGGATAAGATCATTAAAATATCTTCCAGCCGCTGCTACTTTATTACAAGTTTACCTACTAATCCTGGGACAATAATTTTACAATAATAAGTGTAATAAAAATGTTAAAATTATGTGTTCTGCAGGCTAATAGACACAGCTTGGTTTACTTACTAAAAGATTTATTCGTTTAATACAATTATAAAGTTATTATATTGGAGGGGGTACTTGGGACACGTGCGTGTCGTTTAGAATGCAGTAGGCGAATGGAGCGGTGTAATTTCAGCTGGGATGTTCATGTGATAACACTCTGTCAGCAGATGTCACCTTTTAATGTCATTTATTGTTGGCCTAACTAAGTGAATCTGCTTAGTGCTGACAGAGATCGGTCACTGAAGCGCTGCTTTAAGTCGAACAAACCCGTGTCTGTCAGCACTAAGCAGATTCACTGATGCACACCTGCAAAAATACACATTTTTATATTTTAACTAGTTTTATACATTAGTTCTTATATAGTAGCATATTATAATTACATAAATGTTTATTTGTAATAGTTATTCTAACAATAAAGACCTTTATGGCGTTAAAACGGCGACATCTGCTGACCCAGCTGAAGATAATGGGGAAATTACATCACTCTCTTCACCTAATGCATTGTAAACGACTACATTATGACACGCACGTGCCCTGAGTACCCTTCCAAGGGGACGGGGATGATCACTTCCATTTGGAATCTGTCCGAGAACCGAATGGTAGAAATACACGTTTCCAAACATCCCTTACCCCAAAAATTAAAATTCTGTCATTACTCACTCCCCCTCATGTTTCGTACTCATAAGACCTTTATTCATCTTCAGAACACAAATGAAGATATTTCTGATGATATCAAAGAGCTATCTGTCCCTTCAAAGACAATGAAATTATCCCAGATCCGGAAACACAGTAAAACAGTCCATTTGACATCAGTGACTCAACTTCAGTTTTGTGATGCTATGAAGTTTTGTTTTCTGCCATTTTTAGAGAACAGTTCTCGTAGTGTCACAGAACTGAAGTCACTGATGTCATATGGACTGTTTTACTGTGTTTCTGGATCTGGGATAATTTCAGGTGGGTTCCTGTCTTTGAAGGGACAGATAGCTCTCTGATATCATCAGAAATATCTTCTTCATTTGTGTTCTGAAGATGAACGAAGATCTTATGGGTTTGGAACAACACGATGATGAGTAATTAATGACAGAATTTATTTATTTTAAATAAACATGACCCTATCTTCAGTCACTTTGCGTAAAGCAAATGAATCTTGATTTTAAGAGTGTCTCTGTGTCAGGCGGAGGACGATGTGTGGGACTCTGGACTATCTTCCCCCAGAGATGATCGAGGGTCACACTCATGATGAGAAGGTGGATCTGTGGTGTATCGGAGTGCTGTGTTACGAGTGTCTTGTGGGAAATCCTCCGTTCGAGACGGCCAGTCACACGGAGACGTACAAGCGCATCACTAAGGTCGGTGTTTATTCACCTCAGACTGAGTGAACAAACCCTCGAATACAGTCTTCTTAAAGATAACGCGTACCGGTTCTGTGTGTGTGTGTAGGTGGATCTTCAGTTCCCGAAGCTGGTTTCTGAGGGTGCTCGGGATCTGATCTCCAAGCTGCTGCGTCACAGTCCGTCCATGCGTCTGCCCCTGCGGAGCGTGATGGATCACCCCTGGGTCAAAGCCAACTCACGCCGGGTGCTGCCACCTGTCTGCAACACACAGCACTGACACTCAAGGACCCGTTTGAGACACACAGCCCACTGGAGGAGGCTTGTGCTGTGAGCTGGGCTCTTAATTGGCTACAAACTCTTTTGATTGTGGCCATTAATGAGCCCAGATGTAAATAAACTCTAAAGCGTTTTACATTGTCTTGTGTTGCTGTAGTTCTGCTGTTTTGTTCCTATTCATGTTTTACAGTCTATGACTGTCTTTTAATTAAACCATTAAATATAATCCAATGTTTTAAGGATGTTTGGTGTTGTACTGCTTTGATTTGTACACACTGATTGTTTAACTTTCTTTATCAGCCACGACTAAAAACATTTAAACGCTTGTTTTAATTGTTCACACTGTGTTAGTATTTTACTAGCAGTTTTTGTGGTCAAAAATGGTTGGCTGTCACTGCTAGAATGACTAGTTTCTGGTTTACAACTATTAGTCAAGTAACTCTCCAAAATAATATTACGTTACGTATTTTCTTGCATGTAGTTAGTTTTCCATCACGACTAACAGAAGATGTAATTGCGTTTCTTGTATAAAAAAAAAATAACATCAGAAATGTTATAAACGGTCACGAAATCTCAAAACGTTTCGTTTTTCAGAAAAAAAAGTTAAATTCTAGCAAATCAGCTAATATCGGGATCAGGGTGAAAAGCGTGTAATTTATAGATAATAAAGTATAGCCACAACTTGAACTTCAGTGTTCCGGTCATATTTTCTTTTCGCAAAAGTGATACAATGGTTATATTTCCATCTGTTGAATGTAAGCTTTCGAGAAGCGTCATGGCGCTCGGTGTCTCAGCGGTCTGAATGCACAGCTACTTTTGAATGGTCATCAATGGTGAAGGTTGTGCTGAATTTTTGAGAACAGGACTGGACCACTTTCACTAATCTTTCTTTATTGTCCTTCCTGTCCAGCTAATTTATCAGTGATTCCACATAACGTTATAATGAGCAGGACTCATTTCTGCACCGTTCAGTCCAGATAAGTTACGCGTGCACTGGGGTGTCTGGTGTGACACTGTGTGTCTGGTTTGTTGCTATCTGGAGCAAACTTAGCCAGATGCCGTCATCACAGTTGAAGTTTTGTTTATAAACAAGGCGTGTTAATGGTCATATCATACATTACTTGTAGTGTTAAGCAGCATTTTTAAGTGCCCCTATTATCCCTTTTCAAATATCATCTTTTATACAGTATTGCCTATGTCGTGTGAACAGGGGGCGAATATAGAAAATTATTCATGGGGTGGCATTAAAATTATGAGGGGTGGCAACACTGAAGCAAGCATTCTTGCATGTTTTTTGTAGATTCAAGGAACGCTATTCTTATTCGGTCTACACACTAGGGTGCACATTTTTACATTGTCCTATTAAAAATTAAATGTGTGATTGACTTGAACTTGACATCTGGATTGGAAAGTCAGATACATTAAATAAGATGTTACGTTATATTTAACTTCTCTTTACTGAGTTCTAACCTGTAGCTAGTTTAAGTTTATGCCAAGCTTTACAAAGCTTGACAAACAATGCAGACTTCATGTGGATACAAAGTCTCAGTGGATCAAGTCTGCTTAAGTCAAAAACACATAATAAATATACAGAAACCACATTTAAATCACCAACAAATATCTTCAAAATGAATAAAATAAGTCACAGTATTTAGTGCAACAAGAGCAACAAAATGACCTTATAAAGTATTCAAATATCTTGGATGAGGCATGAAAACAAATTCAATAATTTATTATTTATTTATTTATAATTTTTTTTTCAGTTTTATTTCAATTATTGAAAACATTTATGGTTTTGAGAAAGTGTTCAGTGATTTCAGAGGTTTGTTACGCTCCCTGGTGGCCAAAGGTTATAAATCAGTTTATTTTGCATTTAGTTTTTGTTGTTGTTGTTGTTTGTTCATGTGAAGCAGCAAGGACTGTTTATGTCATAAGTGTCTTTAATCTATTGTTTTGTTTGTTTGTTTTTTGACATTTTTTGTGATTTATTTTGTTGTTTTTAAGTTAAATTCAAATTGTAAAAATTGCTTCATGCCGTTTTTTGATTATAGAATGGGTGGATATAAATATATTTATTATTAATATTAATTTAACATTAATATCAATTAATATTATTATACATCAGTGTATGTAAATAAATAAATAGGTTTTGTTGTGGTGTTAAAAACGGAATCAAAACCATTTGGGAAAATGAGATTTCAGTGTTTTGGATCTCAACTGTTGATCAAGTCATCAATAATTAATATTTCTCAATGCTTACAGTTGAATCTCTTTACCCAGTCCAGCATGAGGATGCCAGACACTCACAGCTTCAACAGCATCCTAAATCAACCCACACACTATCAGGCAAGAATGCTATAATCTCTCCCTCTCTCTCGTATGATGAATCATGAGTGCAGATTTATCTATTGCTCTGATCGTTATTTTGTCTGATTCCCTCAAAAAGCACATTATGAAGCGCCTTATCAAACGTTATGTACTGAAAGCACAAGTGGACAAAGAAAATGATAAAGTGAACGAAGGTGAAGGGATTTACATTGAGACTCTTATTTGACTATAAAACCAACTAAAATGCTTAGGATGCGAAGTCTCACAAAAACTTATTGCACCTCATAATTAAAAGAAAAAATAATTAAATCAATATAAACATATTTTGGTTTCAGATTATATATTTGTGTTTAATCTGCAGGGTTTTTTTGTTTTTTTTGTGAGTGTAACATTGGCTTTACCCTTTAATTGCAATGAGGATTTGATAAAGCATAACAGTCAGTCATAAATAAATGGTTTTCAGAAATATTATATCTCTAAAATTTTAATGTCTTGTTACACTGTTGTAGTTTTATTAATATTTCGAATCTATTTTTTATATTTGATTTTTCATTTAGGAATTATATGTCTGAATCCATAAATTTAGTATATTAAATCAATTAATACATTAAATAATTAAAATTAAGTTGGGATGTATTCATTGTCAAAGCAATTACATTTATTCAGTAAAATATTTAAATAGTTAAAATATAGATTAAAAGAAATATTGATGACAAATATATAAACCTAATAATGTACTGCATCCTAGAAGTTGTAACCTGTTTCATTTATACATGAGTGACACACATGCATCACAGTATGTTTAATAGTTAATGTAAAAACTGTGTAATCTAAATAGATGGAAATTGTATAAGTAGTTCAAATGCATACATCTTTGATTTAAGTAAATATTTTAGAGCGTGTAGGCTATTTTACCTCCACATAATTGAATAATAAATGGAAGTGCAATATTCAGTACAGGAGTGTTCATAACCTCCAGTACCTGTAGAGCACTGAAATATCTTTAAGATTTTGGATGATATTTGTAAATCTGTCCTCTATAAATCACTATATTTATGTAATTGTTTTTTTTTTGTTTGCTTTGTTTTTTTATTATTAGTTATTTATGTTGTTGTTTGTTGCACATATCTGTCTGTACAAAATATCATGCATTTTATATAGAATAGAGGTCTGAACATTTCAGTTAGCAAAATATACAGTAGTCTCAGTCAACTGTACATTTTAGATGATTTTAGAGGGAAATTTGAGAAATGTAACTATGACATATATAAATATTACTTTAATAAAATAGCACTGAGACCCTAAATTTAACATTTTTAATGTTTTATATATAAAATCTATTCATGAAAACAAATGTGTTGTAATTGATTTATTATGAGCGTATCTCTTTCTACAAGTGAAACAGAGTGCAAGTGTTCAGGCTCTTCAAGGTCCTTCTGATGCTGATACAAATTAGACCAGACAATCAAAAAGAGGGAGCTTTTTTAAAGCTTTTACACAATCCTTTAAATGATTAAAATACAGATTAATCAGTGATCTTAAGAATGCTTTGATGTCTACACACCCACAACTAAAATCAACCCTGAGGTGGAAGATGACCTCCTTTTCTTATACTGCTTTTGATATCAAGTGTTTTTCTTTTTTGGCAACATGCAGTCATGTTCTTCGTGCGAGAGGATCATATGAAAGTCGGGTTCTTTAAACTCATCACATGGTCGTGGTCTGACCCTCAGGAGTCTCAGCAGAACATTCTGGAGAAGTTATTCATGATGTCCCATGGTTCGGTTGTGACATTAAATATTACGCAGAGGGGTTGCTATTAATACAATGATGAAAGAGCTCTGCTATTTAAAAAAATGTGGTTAATTTCAAAACATTTTTAAGTTTTGAAATATCACTTTGGTGTTCTTAGACACAACAAACATAAAACATTTAAAATGACGCAATTGTGTTTTTTTATTTTAATAAAATGCATTCAAAGACCAACCAAAGAACTTTCTGTCTTGAAGACGCTGAGTTTAATATGTGACCTTTATAAGTCACCTTTCTCACGGTTCATATTTTAAATCACATTTATTGATAGACATTTGACCCAGATAAGGGAGGACAGTGGACCATGGACCTCAGCACACAACAATTATGTGTAAATAAATAATTCATTTACAATCTGGAGAGAGTGATGGGGGTTTAGAGTTATTTGACACTTGCAAACTTCAATTTTTACATGTGGGCCACTGGGTTGAGGAGACCAACAGCCTTCAAAAGCACAAATACCATTTGTAAAGTAATAGATCAACAAAAAAATAAATTGCTACTATCAGTTTCTGTAAAGAATAATAGACCTGGTTAAAATTACATAGTTTTATAAAAATGTAAGTATAATAGGTTTATTAAAATAAATCTTAATTGTGAAAAACTTATAATTTTGTTATATATTTTTTACTGGTTTAATTTTAATCAATGAATGTCTTGTGTGTTTAAGCCTTGCTAATTGCAGTGGTTTCTAGTGATTTTGGTAACGTGTATAAAAAACTAATTAACAGTAAAGAAACAAAATTTGTCCTCGTTCTGGTTACCGCACAAAGACCACCTTAAAGTCACCGTGCAATCAGAATTGACTATATTTATTTTGTCGCATTGCTATTTTTGCTGTGAACAATTAACAACCTTAACGTCCTTAACCGCGCCCTTCCGGTCGTCACGGTTCAATTCATATTCAGGATTCATATTCATGTCAAAATTACGCTATATTTATTTATGTCAAGTCAGTTCTTTGTATTTGAGCAGCTCATTTCACATTTCAACCATTCTTTATTTTTCAAGCGTGTTGTAAAATAAACGTAGGGACTTTTATTATGCATTTAATGTACATGCGTGTTTTCCGTTTCTGGTTCTAAGTGTCACTTTCGGTTCTATTGCAAGTTACAAGTCTCAGAGAAAACTTTTCTAATAACTTACTCATAAAAACGACGAATGTGTGGTAATCTGGTATCTAATTCTGGTATCTATCTTTACATATGCGGCTCATATGTCAGGATGGCCGAGCGGTCTAAGGCGCTACGTTCAGGTCGTAGTCTCCCCTGGAGGCGTGGGTTCGAATCCCACTTCTGACAAGAAAAATTTTTCATTGAAAACAATACTGTATCCCACAACACCAACAAATCCTAAAGCAGCTGATTGAAGTGCTCTACAGGACATCTACATATTTATTATTGTAAGCCTTGTTGTGTGGTTTCGTTTTTGTCTCGGTAAATAGCATGTGTTTGTTCACGACACACCCAACCATTCAAATAAACAAGTTCACCCTTACCCTTATTTTTCTTTTGTCACCTTACAAAGAAGCATGCTACAAACAATGAGTTCAGATTACAAACCGCCATTCAATACCCAGACTAATGTTACAGCGCTTGTCTAACAGTGTCGACTCTCATGAAATATTAAGGAACAAATATACATTTTAGCTGCAAGGAGAAATGTATGGAAGCTTGTTTCTGTCATCAGTTTAAAAAAGATAACTGTGACTCTTCATCTCACATTTATGATTTTTTTTCTCAGAAATACCAGACAAAAATCATAATTGTGAGATTAAGGCTTCCATAGAAATGTTACTGGAATAACGTTGTGACAACAAGCCCCAGTCTTTTTAATGCAAAGCATGGTGCTTAAAAAAACAGTGTTTTCTATATTTTTGTGGGACTATTTATCAACTTCATCTTGTTCAGTTCCGTAATGCGCAGTGTTCCTGCAAATTATTAGCTTTTTATTGAGTGTGTGATCAGTGAACTTTGATCTTTGCGGCTCAGACTTGGAAAGGTTTGTTTGATGTGTGAGTGTGGAGGAATTACTCACAGATGGCCCTATTTCAGAATTACTTGTTCAATTATTTACATGAAATATAGCTATCCTCTCTTATCCGCACACATTATTATTCATGCAAACATGAAGGCGTATACTGTTTAGAGCGAAATTGCAGGGACTGAGGATCACTTAGGCTTAGTCCAGTTCCTTTCAAACTGTCAGAACAATTTGCATCTGAACATTTCATGAGGATCCAGAAAGCAGAGTGTTAACATAATAGTCTAGGTATTGTTATCTGAACTCTGTGTTTGAAGCATATGCTTTCTGCAAGTGGTGTGAGCTACACTGACAATAGACAAGAAAGAAAGGGAGAGACCTTGCATGTATGAACATATATTTTCTTGTCTTGATTTCATGGGCGTGTGCTAAAATGAACTTCTATACATCTGTATCATCGTCATGACAGTCTTTGCTGAACAAGACATGTAAGGGTTAATTTAAACAAAAGGGTTAATATAATCATAAACAACAAATTTAGTATCTGTGGTTTAGTTGTGGTCTTAAAAGGGGGCAAACTTATACCTTATCCAGATTATTTATGGGCTAAAAGTCTCTATTGTCATGTCATGACTTGTCATGTTGAATTTTACTAACTTTAGACTGTCAATGTGTTAAATCAGAGCCTGGAAATGAAGGTAAGTTACATCTGCAGAGCACTTTTCAGTGTTTGTGCATTGATAATAGTCACTTCAGGACATACACACTGCTGAGTTCAAGTTCACTTACAGCATGTTTGCTGAATTAAATTAGTTTGTTATGGTTACACACCACTTCAGCTGGTAGGAAGAACCAGTTTTTGATTAATCATTGCAAATACAGTCACATAGACTTACGGAGGGCGGGAGGTGCTTCATGCTTGAAGATTTACATAGAGATTGAATTGTTTGCATTGGTCCGTCCTTTGTCGAAACATGCAAGTCACAGTGAACAGAGCAATAGGTCTGAAAATGATTAAAGCCTGTAAATACATTTAGATAGAACTAGCTAACTGAGGCCTAGAAAACCCCATTTAAATCAGTTTCACCAATTTCATATTGTGTTGTTGTTAAAAGAGTTTGCTTCTTCGTGAACAGATTGCTTGCCGCTTGCCAGATTTGCAGATTATTTCTAAACATGGAATTGGCTCCTTTAGTTTATGGTTACAGTAACAGTACTCCTTGTTTGTTTATGCTGTGTTAGCTTGTCTCTTGAGCTGTTACCCAGGTGACCCAGGTACTGTGACACACTCCTCAGGGAGCATGAATTCTTTGACGGATGCACAGATCTTAGTTTATTTGGATTGCACATGAGGAAATATATAAAAGGTTCATTTTCAGGAAACGGGCCTCATGCATCTCAGGCCCAGCACTGATCATCATCACCCAGAATTATCATTAGTGGTCAGATACACTTTTTTAATGAATTCTTAAACCCTAAAATAGTACACTAATACTACATAGGTGCTCGTTTGTTACCTATACTCCTCTTTCTCTTGCTGGTCCTTCCTGCTTCTGTTTGCATCATTAAACAGCTGTTTTGGCAGTTAAACTGGAAGATGCAGTCTTGATTCTGTTCCAACAATTTAACATGCCCGCAAAGTATACGACAATAAACCACCTCACTTGACCTGAAGTGTCTAAATAAAAATAAAATAGTGACGTATATCAAAATTTGGACTGAATTTTGTGTTTCAATATAGGAGACTGGTTCTGCGAAATTAACTTGACTTTATATCTCGTGAATATGGATGCTTGTTACTTTAGAAGAAATAAAATAAAAATAAAAATAAAAAAATTGGACTGATTTTTTTTTTCTTTTGCTAAGTTGGATGCAAAAAATATTTTCTAGAATTATATATATTAAATATATATATAATATACTATATTTTATTCCATTCAATTCAATGTATTTACAATGTTTTATGATTACAATTTGAAAAATTTTCAAAATTGCCTTTTTTTGGGTCAGAATTCTTGTTATTTATTTTTTTATTTTTTTGTAAGAGAAATAGTGTCACAGTTCTTACTTTATCTTAAAACATACAATATATATATATTCACTGGACTCTGACTAAAAATATCACACACCATGTTATGGTACAAACGTTTTATTGCACTTCTCTGTCCAAATACTAAATGAGTTCATTCTGTTGCATGAATACTGCTTACTCTGGTCAATGACATGACATCATGCTCAATCTCACTTCAGAGTCAGGAAAAGATATCTCCAGGAACTGCATGAAGACCTTGGCCCCAGTAACATTAAAACATCCAGCAGATATGTTCATTAGAGATTTTAAAAAGTTCAAGGTTCAATTAAACATTATTAGTTCATGCAACCCAAACTAAAACTTCATTCATGCATTTTGAAAAAAGTGAAATTTAATAAAGGAATAGTTAACCCAAAAAATGAAAATTTAGTTAACCAGACTTTTGGTCGCCTTTGACTTACCTAGTAGGAAAAAAATACTGTGGAAGTCAATGGTGACACAAAACAGTCTGGTTACAAACTTTCTACAAAATATCTTCCTTTGTGTTCGACAGAACAAAGAAATTCATACAGCTTTGGAACTAGTCCAGGGTGATTTAACGTTACCACTGATTTCTATTCTACATTCAGAGATTTCATCTGCACACAAACTGCTGCTGCAGCTTTTCCCACATAATAATAAAATTTATAAATAAATAAAATATAAAATCACATCTGAACTTTCCAATAAAAAAAAGAGTTGCATTCATTATCATCAGGCTTTTATCCAGACATTTTCATTCGACATGTGACTGCATTTCAACACTGTACATACACATTTAGATTAAGTGTTTCCTATACAGTGGACACTATAAAACATCTTTATAATGGTGATTTTGCACTTTTACAGTTGACTGTATTCACCTCCTCAATAAGAACTGAACAGGATGAACCAGTTCTTATGAAACAACTGCAAATGCACAACAACCGATTGGCAAAAGGAGTGGTGTAGGCCAGACGTGTTGCCAGATTGCACGCATGTATACAGTTTAACAGCTTAGTATACACGCTGGTCCCTCTCTTTAAACTAGTTCTGTAGTTCATCAGATATGCTAAAATGGCAACTTCACTTAAGAAGTCTTTTTTTCCTATCAAAGTTATGAATGATTCACTTTCAGCACTTCCTTAATGGCACAAACGGTAACTAAGAGTAGTTTTAATGACTTCACTCAAGCAGTGTTTTCCTATTAGGGTTATGAATGAATGATACGCTTTCCCTCTCAGCACTTCCTTTATTACTGTATGCACAAATGATTTTCAAGAATGTACATGTATTACATCATGACCTTTGGGCAAAGAAATTACATGTGGAATGACATGAATATATAAAGGCGTCTCACTTTTGAGTAAATAAGACAATACTGTTTTAACATATAGTACTCACAAATATATATATGTATTCGATTAATTGAACTCTTTAGCCTGTGGAGCCAAGCCCTAGTTTGTTTACATCTGGTTGGTTAAAGTGAGTACTCTCCAGTGCTAAAAGCTGCTACCCAAGTGGATTGAATAACAAGATCCTCTGAGATAAAAAAAAAAAAAAAAGAAAGAAAAAAGAAAAGC
>JAUCMT010000026.1:4052623-4064123 GCA_032357475.1 Enteromius thamalakanensis | reverse complement strand
ACATTAAGAAAACATCTTCATCAGTTTGACAACACAGGCACTGCAAATTCTCACAACGCAACCAAACACAGAAACACGCTGCGAATAGCACGGACCACAACGGAAATGTTTCATGGGGACCTCTAGAAATTCTAGTAAAAAATTTTTTTTTTTTTTTTTTCTGAAAGTCAAGTCAAAATTAAGTGAGTTTTTACTTAGAACGTACAAAACAATCTGCCTATGGTTTAAGCTAAATAATTTTGCCATATTGGCATCTTTTTTCGAGCAGTGCTTCTTTGTGTGCAGTGTTACTGCAAGAAGTTTATGTTTTTGAATAAACAGAAAGATTTACCATAAAAGGTAAAGGTAAAAGACTAGAGAACAAGACTATAAGATTTGCTGTGTATAGAAACTTTTGACTTTAAGACTTGTTTTTGGCTTTTGTGTGCTAAATTAATCCTCATTTAAAGGTTAGTTTGGATTAAATCATCTACTGAAAGCCTTTAAACATTTTAGCTGTCACATACTGTACACTTTAAAAAAATATTTGGTGTCAGATTAACCTCAAAACAGTTCTCACTATTGCTAGTAAACTTCACAAATATTTACAAAAACTCATTGAATTAACTTCCATTAAATAGTATTTTCTTAATACTAATACTAATCTTTTGTTTACAGGGTTGCAGTATCCTTACAATACCTTAGCATTATGGCAGAGTTTTGTTTTAGCAAACTGCAACTTGAATCAGTTATATTTTACATTTCCACACTGCATTTCGTACCCTAAAAATGTCTAAAACATCTGATGCGTTCTTGCCACCAGACACTGAAGTCTTTTCATTTAATTCTGCTTTTAAGGCATGCTTCCAGTTTGTGTCCTTTTCCAGATGAGTGTGTGCTGCTCATCCAGATTTTGAATAGCGAGAGCACAGTTGTTGTTAAGTTGGTTGGCACTTGTGTGTCTCCGGCTTCCTGTTTGCTTCTCCTGGGATTTCTTAGATCTGCCATGTGCCAATGAGCGTCTGCGCTGGAGAACAGACAACGCCAAGATCTACTCTTGACAGAGAAGTATACACTTTACGCAGAATTGTTCTGTTCAGTCTTTCCCATGCAATTATAATACATGTGCACTGAAGTGTTTCAGCTTAAAGAAAACATAAGCAAAAAAAAGTATGTTTCATATGTTTTATGGGGCTTAAATGTTATCGTTGCATCAATTATTATTAATAATAATTTGAAATTGTATTGTTTTTGTACAGTAATGCAGTTCATTAGCTGTAGGCAGATTGCGGTTGTCAAATGATATAGCAACTCTATTCTTGGCATCTTTTGAAGATGTATCATAGTTAAATGTCTTTTGCTGATTTATTTGGCCTTGGGTTGTATTTGTCAGTCTGACAGTCTTCAAGAGTCGATGGTGTTTAACAAAAGTTAGAAATTCAAAATCTACCTGTATTAGGCAGGTTCACTTGTTTTTTGCAGTAGTTGGAAGACAGAATGTGGGAAAAAAACATGTCGAAGCCAAAGCTTGCTTACTGCTAAGAAGCAGAGAGAGATATTTTTGATATCGCTGACAACATGTCCAAAACCTTGAAGAGTACTTTATACACAACCCTGTTCTTAACTTTCAGCCCCTTGCAGCTTTACTCAGATGGGATGCTGGTGGTACAGAGTGAGTCAGGACAGGTTCAGATAATGGTGACTTAAGCCCAGCATCTCAATCATGGCATTGTGCAAAAGGCTGTTAGTCAATATGAAGTTTCCATTCATAATTTTTCATCAAAATATCAAAATTAGGGCATTTTGGCTGCACATCCCTTAGGTCCTATAGGCTATTGGTTATTTTTTGTCACTTAAATATAAAATTCAAGATGCAGATGAACAGATTTGAATACATTTACCATTAAATCAATTGCACACCAATAGATGCCCTGCAGTGAATGGGTGCCGTCAGAATGAGAATCTATAACAGCTGATAAAAACATCACAGTAATTCACAAGCAATCCACACAACTACAGTCTATCAATGAATGTCTGAAAAAACCTTAAGATGTTTTTAACTTCAAACTGCTTCTGGCTAAATCCTTTATCTTAATATTGCTTCCTCCAGTGACAAAGTTATCTTGTGTTAATCAGGCAGATATCGAGAACAGTTTCAGGAGAAAACAAAGATGTTGGTGGATTTTGATGTAAGAAGACAACAGAGGATGGACTTTTTCACTGGATGAAGCATTTTGATTGTTTGAAGTTAAAATGCCTAATATAAATTTTCCATTTAAAAACATGCAGCACTTCAGTTCACAAGATGTTAATTCACTATTCTGGTCAGCTTCATCCTGACGGCACCCATTCACTGCAGAGGATCCATTGGTGAGCAAATGATGTAATGCTACATTTCTGTTCCCAAAAAAGAAATAATCTTGTCTGTATCTTCGATGGCCTGAGGGTGAGCACATTTAACATTTTCATTCACCCAAAACGGAAAATTCTGTCATCATTCATTCCCCTTCAGGTTGTTTGAAACACGCAAGACTACTTTTCATCTGCGAAACAGGTTCTGAAAAGCCTTTAAAATATACCCAAAACTACTCGTGCAATTACAATAATTCATTCTGGCCTGGAACAGCAACTTTGCACAACTCCTACTGGATATTCTGCTCTACATTCTACAGTAAAATGTAAGAAACATACAAAAACATCCAAAGTCAATGTTCCCAAAGCAGTTGCTATAAGAGTTGTTTTTTTTTAGCTTAAAAAGCATCAGCATGCATTGTCTAGGGAATTGCACCGGGAGCATTTTCACGATGCTTCGCAGTCTTCAATGTGGCGTTTTGTCTCGGCATGAGGTGCAGACACGAGATGCAAGCGAGAGCGCCTCTCACCCAGAACTGCATTTAATTGCAATGATTACCAGCATTACAGAGATAATTGTTAGATTCTATGGTTGAGATTGAAGCTTTTGGGGATAATTTGCGCTGTTTTAATGTGTATGTATTGGCTTGATAAACTGGTTTCTCCAGGGAATTGAGAAACAGCCCTTCTCTCTGCAGGAAGCTTGTGGGAATCAGCCAGTCCTGAAATTGCCAGCCCTAATTTCACTTCTCGACTTCACGTCACTCCTTATGAACTTTTAGCTCAGACTATTTCCCTTTAATATGTATTCAAAAGGGTTTCTGTGACTAAGAAATAACATCATTGTCTTTTCTGGTTAACTGCAATCTTTTACCAGTGGCAGCTTTACAGTTTTAACAATTTGCACAAACCAATTATCTTTAAAAATCCAAACTTTCCTGTACTGTACGTGTTCTTTTTATTCATTTTTTTTTATTCGGAAAGCTCTGATTCTTGGCTTTGAGGAGGCTGATAGTAGTTTGTCTGCACCGTATGATATAAAAGCATAACATGACTTCAGCAGCCAGCAGAGCAGAATGTGTTCATGTGGATTTGGTTCAACATGCTCATTTGTGAGACAAAGAGTCAATTTTCCGTCTGTGCCTCCGTCTCTGGGGTGTGTGCAGATGAAAATCCGCTGCCATCAAACACCTTTCAGCATCACTTGCTGCGACACACAAGGCGCTCCCAAAAATAGGATGCATTTTGTTGCGCATGCGGGACACGTCTGCTCTAAAGAGCCCGTAAAAGATGAATCATCTGCACATCAGACACTTTTTTAGAGGTGACGCAAAGACTCGCTGAAGATCCACCCAACCATTCCAAAAGGTCCTGCTCTAAAAATAAAAAAAAACCCTGACTTTTTTTCTCCCATTTGACACACAGGTGCATTACAGAACCACTTGAAAAAAACACTATAGACCGTCTGCAGGGGTCTGGGTCTCACTGCATGTGAATTACTTTAGTTGTGAAGTGCAGAATTTTGGTTGCCAAAATTATTAGAACACTAGTATTCCCACCAACTAAAGTGTTTTTAAGTATATTATTTATATCTTTTGCTGTAGTGTGAGGGTGAGAGTCTGATGACAAGCAGAGATCTGATCTGATCATCATCAGTCTGTCCGGAATGACGTGAAGGAAAAGAACAAACTGAGACAGACTCAATCCAGATGAACTGTGCCAACGTCTCCAAGATGCTATTAGAAGCATATCTGCAAAGCAAAGTAACGTATGTAAAAATGTTGTTAAATGAGGATTCTGTCAAAAATATAGTCATAAGATTTTAATTTTAAAATAAGATTTTCTTTATCAGTTAGCTTCTATTAACTAAATTAAATCAATAAATCTAGAGTTCTTCTGGATTGAGTCTTTCTCAGTTCTGTTACTTTGTCTTTCCAGACTGATGATGATCAGATCAGATCTCTGTGTGGAGCACTGGCTGTTGTCAGACAAAAATCTCACTGCATTATTACAATGAAATGTAAAATGATATTTCCTTCTGACAAAGATAACTGACTTTTTAATATAATTTATACATTTTTAAATCATGTGACGCTCCCAATTGGGAGGTTGACATACTTCTAGCAATTTCACTTGCATGCTCTGCAGTCAGACCGTTTCAACTATAGCAATTTCTGATTATTTGATCTTATTTGTGCATGCAGCTTTAATGAGCTGACGTTATTTAAAAGACTGCAGTGATGCTGTACTAATTCCATCGTAAAATGTCGCCTCACTTTCTACTGAACTTGTTACATATTCATACACATTTCAAAATTGCGATCTTGGTTTGTGCTTTACCCATTAACATCTACAGCAAGATCCAGAAAGCATTTTTCATAAAATCATTACTTACTGACGCTGAGAAACAAGAAGATATGATATCCAGCCATATATGAGAATGCTACTTCGTTTCGTCACAACTTTTAGATTCAATCTTACATACTAAAGCGACTATCCATTTACATTGAAATGGGTATTGAAATAGAAAAACAAATCACGGGTTTTCAGTCATGTCTCAGAGTTTTGGTCTGCAGTCATGGATATACTTTTCTGTCGCCTGACGATTTTGCGCTGTTGTTATATTTAAACTGAGAGGATAATTTGAAAGCGTGACATCACGAAGAACACACTGAGAGCCTCTATGACACATTCAGTAGTTGGTACGTGAGACCAGTAGGGGGTCGGATCGCTTTCCCCTGATCTCCAGCCCAAGTTCGGTCTCAGTGCTGCATGAACGCACGGCGAGAGAGGGAGGACACTTCCCTCTCCAGCATCAAACGCGAGGGATGCGCTTCATCGCCTTAGGGGACTGGATGGATGGAGCAACAGGGTCATGAAGGTGACCGCAACCTCTGGGTTGGATTTAGGGGGCCGTTTCCGCAGAAGGAGCATATCCATAATTAATAAGAGCGAGTCGGAGATCCTAGAACCGAAGCGCAACCACCGGCGAGTCATGTCACCAACTGACAGCGCTTCCAGAGGAGCTGACGAGGAGGACAAAGGAGGATGAAGGAGGCAGAGGAGGATTATAATGAAGCTGAGTGGCAAAGGACTGTGCACCATCGTCTCCAGCAGTCTGCTCTTCGTGTGCGCGGTGAGCGCCGTTGTCGTGGGATTCAAATGCATCGCGTTGGGCTCCGGGGTGCGAGCGCAATTCCATCTGGCCACCGCGGCCGGCGCGTTCTACTCGGGCATCCTGGTGACTCTCGGGCAGGTGCTGATGGGGGTGGCGCTTGTCTTTTGCCGTGGCAACCCCAGGTGTGCGAATTTCTTCCTCTTTGGGATCTTAGTGTTTCTTTTGGGGGTCCTAACGGCGTTCTCCGGAGCGGTTGTGGATGGCGACACGGTGTCCCTGGTGGAGAGGAAGTACGCGCACTATTGCCAAGACTCTGTGGATGTAAACCCGGCGTGCGACCGGCTCAAGGTGTACCAGCGGGGTCTGGTGGTCTCCACCATCCTTAACACTCTGGAGTGCGTCCTGGGGCTGATGAACCTGGTGATCATTAAGCGTTACCAAACCGCGCAGTTTCACCGGAGACGCCGGACACAGAGGCGGAGCGCGCGCATCGTGCTGAACGAGGAGCGCGACTTCGCGGTCACGGAGTTCCAGCCGGTGTCCTACATCAACTTGGCGGTGTTTCACGCTTTGGACGAGTTAGATGGAGAGGTGCACAGCCGGGGCCACCCGTCCATGGAGCTGCCGGGCTATTCGTTTGCCAATCCGGAGCTTAATCACACGTACCCGTTTTCTTACCCGCTTCACAACGAGTTGCCGCCTGCCTACGAGGACATATTCCCTGGAGAAGGGAGCAGCAAATAGCAAAGAAGAGGAACCGAGTTGCAGTTTTGCAGTGACAATCACGCTGAACTTGGAATCGACACGATTATTTCTACATCACGGTGACCAGCTGTTGCCTAATGTACTTTTTCATTCAGTGGAGCTTACAGCCAGCGCTTTGAACAAACCCTACAGTTGTTCATAAACTACAAAACTAACCTATGAGAAGGTAAACGTACTGAAAGGATGAAATATACATGCAAAATTAGTTTTTTGACTGACCGATTGTATTCTCAGCTCATTTCCTGTCTAAATCCCAAAGGTTTGCGTACAGGATTCCCATTGGAATTTTTGGAATCTAAAGGATCCTGATTTTCTTACAGTATTCCAGCAGGGAACAAAACAAAAAGAAGTTACCAATTGGCCAGAAAGAACAAATGAGAAGGTAAACATGCTGGAAGTGTACATCAAACTTTTTTTTTTGACATTCCTGATTGATTGTAGCTCCAAATAACCCTAGTCAAAATCCCAAAGGCTTGTGTACAGGATTCATAAAGATTGTTTGATCTTTTCTTATGACTGACATGTCAACAGGAGGTAAAAAGCAGTTCAGGACTAAATAAGTGTATTATTAAAGGTAAACCGAAAGAGCACTTGTTTTCTGACTTGTGGTTAAAGTGTGTGATGATTTAAAACTAACCATTTAGAACCGGAATCATAATTGTGTTAGTATTCCAACAGAAAACCCAGACAATTCCCAGAAGGGCTATTATTATTTGCAACTGGATAAATGTCCCTGTAGGACATTAAAAGTGTCCAGAAAGGCCTGTATCGAGACATCGTATATTCAGCCTCATGATTTGTTTATAATCTCTTCATCTCTGATGTTCAGACAAAAAGCCACTGCTGCTGGCCATGTTAAAATAACAGGCTTTACCCAGCGGACAGGCCATTTCTGCTTAGCAGTGTTGTGACTGTGGAATTTTATGAATGTTTCTGCATCATGTTCATGCAGTTTATGTCCAGCGTGTCAGTTACCAGAGGTTACCAGCAACACTTGAAGCCATTGAAATAAACAGAATGAAATAATAGTTTTAAACGATTTTCCCAGATCAACTCTTACAAACTTACAAAAAAAAAAGTACTTTACGGCTATCATTAAGTAGCAGGACACCTATGAAATTCCAAACAGGACTCTCAGAATCAAATAAGAATTCCTGTTGGATTTTACCTTTAGGATCAAAACTAGGACTGAAGTTTCACTGGGAATCCTGCGCACTGTATTTTTTGACTAGGGATGCACATGTATTTTCTGGATGTGGCTCTCTTGTTTTCCCTCATAATGCTTATGTTTAGCTTCTGAATAAAAGGTGTATTTACTCTCTCCTGATGTTGCCGTTGAGTTCAGGTTAACTAATGCTTTTGTGCATGCAGTGCTTCTCGGGAGGTGACAGCATGTCTGCCTGCAGCAGGTGTTGCCATGGTTCCTTGACCCTTTTTCTACCTGCGCGTAATTAGATATGTAACAACCCAGTCTTTGAAATGCAGATTTGCTTGGTTTGTCAAGTTTGATCCGGTGTACAAAGCGAAGCAGGTTGTTTAATGAAACAAACACATTCATACGTTTCAGTTTAGCGTTTTAGAAAGATCTCTTTGAGTCTATCTGAATAGATTTCACTGAATGCCACAGGGACAATATCAAAGAGATGCGCTTTTCCTCTGAGGTATTATATGCATTACAAACACGTCGAGAAAATGCTTGAGTCCGGTAATTATCCAGAGTGGATATTATATGATTTGGCACAACACCAAAACCTCTGATGAGGCTTTTTCCGATTAAAGAGACAAGCTTTTGTCTGAGACGTTACTGGAGCTGGATGTAGAGTGGGGTCTAAAAGTCCGAGACCACGAGTAAAAGTGCTGCTATTTTCTTAATGTAGTTTGCTTTAATGACAGCAGCTCTGAAAGCCTGATGATCGTGTTTTCCAGAATGGTTTGAGATGGTCCAAAAAGCTTTTTGAGATATGCACTAATAATCTTAGTCAGAATTTACACACCCTCGTAAAATGTTTACAATTTAAAAGCACTCTTTTCTATTTGAATTTATTTTCAAGTGTAATTTAATCCGTGATGCAGAGATGCATTTTCAGCATTACGTACGTTTCAAGCGATGATCCTTCCGAAATCATTATTCAATCATTATATAATATTATGATCAAAACAGCCGTGCTTTAATGAAAAATCAGCATTTATTTTAAATCTGTATTTTAAAATGTCCACACTGCCACTTTTGATCAGTTGAATGTATCCTTGCTGAATAAAACTATTAATTTCTTTTTAATCATACTGACACCAAACGTTTGAAAAGTAGTCACCTAAAAAGTCGGAACTGTTTTGAAATTTGCAGTTTTTAACTTGATATCAAACTTTTAGACCCTACTCTATCTTATGGACGTTATTTGTCTTTATCAAGACTGTGTGTTAGAGGATTTTCTTTAACACTGAAACCACTTCAGCCTGTTTGAAGCTTGTAGTGAGTGATGGTGTGCAGTGTAAGTGTACAATACATGTGTATTTTTTTGAAAGGACAAAAATGAGACATCTTATCCTCAGCCTTGTGATTTGTTTTCCTTTTCCCTAAATGTCAGACAAATAGCCATTGCTGTTGGCAACATTAAAATGACAGGCGTTACCACTCAGACAGAAAACTTCTGCTTCGCAGTGTTGTGACTGTAGGATATTATTAATGTTTTTGCATTGTGTTGTTCCAGAGTAATAGGAGAACATGCCCCTGATTGTTTAGCTGAACCGCACAAACAGCAGTGCTTCTCTCTCTCAGCATATCCAACTTGTCAGTTGCTGGAGTTGTTTGGTTAGAAAGATGCTTGATTATGTGGTTACCATTCTATCAGCAGGAGCCATGTATTGTATATTAATGGTTCACCTAAAACTGAAAATTTGCTGAGAATGTACTAGTTGTTTCTTTCTCAGAACAGATTTGGAGAAATTTAGGATGAGTATTCTTTGAAAGCTGTCTGCCTACACTGGATGCGATAAAGCGACCATTGAAAACCATTTGGAAGTCGTGTCAGCACGTCATAAATATAACGCGGCAGTAGTTTTCCGTCTGTGATTTGTTGCACTACATACTACGATCGCAAGGATATCGCCACAAAGTCTCGTCACACCCCTACCGATCAGATATGAATGAACGGGGGAACTCCGGTTATTCATTGAAATCTGCTTCATGCATGATGGCCTTTATCTAATGGGTACTGTTACATTTTGCAGGAGAGGTTGTAAATATTTAAGATCTTTTTGCATCTTATTTATGTCATGTGTTTCTTCACAATTTCACCCGTGTCAAGTTTGACACGCCATTGAGCTCTAACAGTTTACACATAAAGTGCATATACTTCCCAATTTCCCCAAGAAATCATTAATAGAACTAAAAGAGCTCTGAATATGTATTAATATCCTAGAAGGGAAATGATGCCCCTTTGAAAAGGGATCGTGCAGTCGTGCAGAATAACAACTGCATGATGGGAAACCGAATACCATCATTGTGTTTCTGAGGTTTAAGAAGCTGTGAAAAGTGCCTTTTGAATGCATCCTTTAAAGATATATTTTGCTGAAAATTTCATAGGGGTGACGTACGGTAAGGAAAAATTATAGAAAGTACATCTAAATTTTGGTAACATCCACTGGAAATATCGTTGAAGGTCAGTGAAAGGTCTGAAATTGGTTGCACTGTTGACTTTTCCATTCTTTTATGGCAGATCTTTAGAAATGGTTCAATTTAGCTAATGGAGATGAGCGATGTGTAATGCAATTTACTTGTTGCCTCGTTCTCAGCCCATTTTCTGTTATCTATTATTCAAATGACCAGGACAAGAAATCACAATGTTCTGCCCGTTTTAATTTGTTACTATGCCTTTTTTTGCACATATCAGCCAGCGGCCTTTAATTTTGATAATGAAATATGCACTCTAGTGGTTAATGCAAAATGTATTGCTTATTTGTCAGACAAAAATGACTGTTTATGGCCTTTCCCCTAGAGTATATGAGTCAATTGTCTGAGATGCCGTGATTACTCTATCGTTGTTGGCATTCTTCGATTTCATTCCTGTATAGAGACGGGCCCTAAATATAGCTTTCTTTCTCAGTCTGAACTTTTCATGCAAGTTAAAAATTTTCCGCTGTACGTTCATACTGATTACAATTACAGCCATTCTCATTCAATCAGGACTGTATTTTTAAACTTCAATGCCACAAATGATTTGTAAAAAGCTTTGTTGAGCAAGTCTTCTAGTAAATTTGAAGACCTACCTCTGTTATGGCACATTTCCGAGTGAAACAGAATATTCAGCTTGACAAAAAATGTAGGGCAGGACTTGATTTGATCCTTTTGGGAATGCATTGAATTGTGTAAAGTGGGTGTTATTTATCTGGCCTGGAGATGTCAGCGGGAAAAAGGAAGTGGTTATATTTTGATGAAAGCTTCCAGTATTTTGTTCTTTGCAATATCGATATGTAAAAGGAAGGAAAATGCTAAGCATATGTTTTGTTGTTAAGGATGCATTATTGAAGTAACATGCTAACATGGATTAACCATAAATACAAATATGCAAAATAAACGAAACTACAACCCAATTAACATTAATTATGAGTTTAGTGAGGATAAAAAAATTGTGCCAAGCATAATGTGTTTTGTGTGTGATGCTTGCTTAAAGAATGAAACCACTGAAATTTAGATATGTTAGATACACTGGAACTATAAAGTCATTTTTCAATTTTCCTATGTTGTCTTAATAATTTTTATATTGTTGGACATGAATTTCATACATTTTAATATTTGGCTTTCAGGTAATTTTTTTGTAGCTAAATAACGTTGGTTTACTTTTAAATGGCATAGTTTGGTTAAACTCTACCATGTTTTTCTTCACTTGCCAGAAGTTCATCTAATAACATGCCAACATGAATAAATGTATTTTAAAAAGAAAGAAAATACATATGAATATGGATTTAGTGAGGACAAAACAATTCAGCCAAATTCTAATGTGTGTTGTGCCACTTTTTGCCAGCTGAAAGCGTTAAACCATGGAAATAGTAATTACAAACACAGGAGCCTGTGTCTTGATCAGAATTGGGCAAAATTGTTGGGCCTGACAAATGTAAAAACATATCAGTGTTTGCCTTTTTGTAGCTAAATAGTTTTGGTACTGTGTTGTGTAGTCTTTAAAATTGATAAAAGTAAGTCAAATTACATGCCAACCAGGGGCCTGTTCCATAAAACAAGATTAGAGTATAAGCCAGGCTTATTTCAGTTAGTCTGACTTATTGACAGTT
>JAUCMT010000026.1:4024694-4047276 GCA_032357475.1 Enteromius thamalakanensis | reverse complement strand
TATATATATATATATATATATATATAAAGGACAATAATCTGAGTATACCACAGTGCATATTTTTATGATTAAATAATTTGCATGATTAAATACTACTATGTCAGCATTTACAGTTTACTCAAAAATGTTTTGGTGCTTCCAAAAACAACACTGCAACATTTTCTGAACCAATGGTGTGAGTTTGATATAGGACTTTCTATCTTTCTGCCAAATGTTTGTGAAAACAGCAGCTGTCTTCGCTGCTTTAAGGTTTTGGCAGCAGGTATAGTGCACTGTAAAAGTAAAAACTGTGGCTGTAAAAGTGAGGTCTTCTGTATAAAATGTTTAATGTTTTTAATTATGTCTAGCACCGGCTCTGTCTGCTTCAACAAGGGCCTCGGATCAGTGATCTTCCTCAGCTTGTGTGTACTCACTACCTGATAAAATTTCCACAAGGAGTTTTTACACCACAAAGCCTGTAAATTCAAAACAAAACCACAAAATGCAGCTTTGCATTACAAAAATACATTTCGAAATACAGAAAATAGTTTAAATTGTAATAGGTCACATATTCCTGATTAAATAAATGCAGGCTGGGTGGACATAAGAGACAAACATTTATGCAAACTTTTGAATCGTATGAATAAGTCACTTTTCACACTGTGCATATCCAATTTTATTCAGCTCTATTGCAAAAAGTCTAATGTTTCAGTAAGATCATTTCACACTCAGATTGTAAATTCAGTTCATGTGTCGTCTCTGTTATTTGTGAGAGATATTCAGTTTGAAATATTTCACTATGTATCCACTCACTCTGGGTCCCTTGTGCTGAGATGACAGGCCCCTGGGGGAGGCCGACTTTGTTTTTCTTTTGTCTTTGAGTGTGTGCAGACTTTCGAGTGTGCACTCAGTAGCGTATAGTGTGTGAGATGTGATGTGAGCCATAACACACACACACACTAAAGCAATGTGAGAGTCAGTGTCAGCTCAAGTATCGTTTCGGCATTGCACAATGCTAAATGTCACTCAAATACAGGCTGTGATAAATTAACTTTATTGGCCCTCTAAATACCTCTCAAGCACTTTGAATGTTTCGGTAATTAATGATGACAGTAAAACTCCTGACAGCTCTCCATTATAGGGTATGAGTGGATATGGGGACAGCTGCCATTCAGCCAGAGGCCATTGCTGATACCCACTGCAGTACCGATATTATGACAATTACATCATCAGCATGAGACCACTTGCACACTGAAGAACAAAAAATGGTGTAGAAAGAATTTTCACTCAGATTTTGGTAGTGAATTTTTCAGTAACAAAGAAATGGCAACTAGTACATTACATTAAACAGGAAATATTAAAGTAGAAAGACTGAAATAGTATTTACGATTTATTTTACTGTTAAACCTATTAGTTGCTTATTATTAGAATATTAGCCATTATTAGTGATACTTAAGCACAAATTATTGCCTTATCCTACATGACCTTATTCATTGTGTGGATATGGCCGATATTTTTAAAGCCTGCTGTCTAGGAATGCAGTTCTAGGAGTTAATTATATCAAGACTTTGCTTGAGAATTTTAGAATTACAAAACTAGCATCAGATGCTGTGCAATGAGATCGCTCAGTTGGCTGGTCCATATATGTTTTCCAATTGCAGTCAAATTGTGTGTTTTTTTATGCATATTAAGTAATTTTCTCTCTAAAAATATATTTAGGTTTTCTTTACCGGATACAAAATTGTTCCTACTTAATTAAGTGCATACATTTTTAGAATGCATGCACATATTGGCATTTCCATATTGTTTTTTATGCGATATCCCTAAAGCACAAAAATAGGATTGCTTTTATCATCAAATAGGAGTTAAGCCATAAAGTTTTCATTTATATATATATATTTAAAACTTTGATCAAGAAACAATGTCCCTTTAATTTAATCAGAAGTTTTAATCATTGAAGTTTTCTGAAAAAAAATATAGAAATGAATTAAAAGTGGCTCTGTTTGAGAATCACATCTATATGAATATGAATGAGATCGTTTCTGAATTGACTAAACACAGAGACAGTGAGAGCGCATAAGGACGAGTCTGATTGAAAGAATGATGTGCTAAGTCTGTTTGAGGGAAGTAAATGGGGAGGGTTTCAAAGAACTGGAGGCTGGAGGAGAAAATTGCTGCAATGGCAAACAGCCAGAGCCGTGCTGGGAGTCTGTACAAATGACCATTAATGAAAGAGAAATCAATGACAAGTCAAGAACCAATGTAGAAGAAAAAAAACCCATTTGACTCCTTCAAGGTCCTGTCGGTGTTCTTAAATACATCTGAATGAGTCCTGTTTGTGTTTATTTATATTCTATTTATATTTTATATTCTACAAGCTATTAAGAAGCCAAACAAAGTGCTGTTTAAAATACAGACGTGATGACACTGAAATAAAGTCCTTCAGTGTCACGTACAGGTGCGTCTTAATTAATTTGAATGTTGTGGAATAGTTCATTTAATTCAAATCAAATTGTGAAGCTTGTGTATTAAATAAATTCAATGCACACCAGACTGAAGTAGTTTAAGTCTCTGGTTCTTTGAATTGTGATGATTCAGGCTTACATTTAAAAATTGGGTACCAATTCATTATCTGAACAAATTAGAATACTTCATAAGACCAATAATAAAAACATTTTTAGTGAATTGTTGGCCTTCTGGAAAGTATATCTACTTACTGTATGTGAACTCAATACTTGGTAGGGGCTCCTCTTCAATTACTGCCTCAGTATCATCATGGCATAGAGGTGATCAGTTTGTGGCACTGCAGAGGTTGCATGGAAGCCCGGGTATCTTTGACAGTGGCCATTCGCTCATCACTCATTTTCCTCTTGACAATACCCCATAGCTTCTCTGTGGGGTTCAGGTCTGGTGAGTTTGCCAGCCTGTCAAGCACACCAACACCAAGCACAACTTATTTAGCACAACTTTTGGTGCTTTTGGCAGTGTGGGCAGGTGCCAAATCCTGCTGGAAAATGAAATCAGCATCTTTAAAAAGCTGGTCAGCAAAAGGAAGCATGAAGTGCTCCAAACTTTATAGGTAAACGGGTGCAGTGACGTTGTTTTTTCAAAAAACACAATGGACCAATGCACCCAAAATCCTTACAGACTGTGGAAACTTAACACTAGACTTCATTCACCTTAGGCTATGAGCTTCTCCACCCTTTCTCTAGACTCTGGGACCTTGGTTTCCAAATGAAATACAAAACTTGCTCTCATCTGAATAAAGGACTTTGGACCACTGGGTAACAATCCAGTTCTTCTTCTCCTTAGCCCTGGTAAGACGCCTTTGACGTTGTCTGTGGTTCAGGAGTGGCTTAACACGGGGAACATGACAACTAGCCAAGTTCCTTGGCACGTCTGTGTGTGGTGGCTCTTGATGCCTTGACCCCAGCCTCAGTCCTCTCCTTACAGTATGAAGTTAACCCAAATTCTTGAATCGATTTTGCTTGACAGTCCTCATAAAGCTGCGGTTCTCTCAGTTGGTTGTGCATCTTTTTCTTCCATACTTTTTGCTTCCACTCTACTTTCTGTTAACGTGCTTGGATACAGCACTCTGAACAGCCAGCTTCTGTGGCAATGAATGTTTGTGGCTCACCCTCCTTGTGAAGGGTGTCAATGACTGGACAACTGTCAGATCAGCAGTTTTCCCCCATGATTGTTTAGCCTAGTTAACCAAACTAAGAGACATTTTGAAGGCTTAGGAAACCTTAGCAGGTGTTTTAAGTTGATTAGCTGATTGGCATGACACCACATTCTAATTAGTTGAGAATTGGTGTTTTTTTTTTGTTTTGTTAAATGTGAGCCTAAATCATCACAATTAAAAGAACCAAAGACTTAAACTAATTCAGTCTGTGTGCATTGAATGTATTTAATACACAAGTTTAAAATTTAAGTTGAATTACTGAAATAAATGAACTTTTCCACGATATTCTAATTTATTGAGATGCACCTGTACATCCTGATTATAAAGCTATCAAAGCAGATGTTCCATGCATATTTAGTGGATTGAAGTCTAGGATTGGCAAGATAATGTATTTACAATAAACGCTTAATAAGGCGATTATTTAATTAAAAATATTATATTACAATTTAAAATAATATTTTTTTAGCAACACTTTCCAGTAAGATGTCATTTGTTAATACAAGTTAATTTCTTAACTAATATGAACAAACAATGAGCAATGTATATATTACGCTATTTGTTATTCCTTGTTAATGTTAGTTAATTGAAATACAGTCATTCATTGTTAACAAACATAACCTGTGATTTTAATAAAGCGTTAGTAAAAACTAAAATCAACATTAACTAAGATGAATAAATGCTGTAGAAGTAATGTTTATTCTTAGTTCATGTTAACTAATGTAGTTAACTAATGTTACCTAATGAACCTTATTGTAAAGTGTTAGCATTTTTTAATTGGAATAGTCACAAATGTAATTTATTCAAAGTTGAATTTCCCACTTCATTACTCCAGTCTTCAGTGTCACACAACGCATCATTCTAACGCTGATTGAGGCAACTTTTCTTCATAAAAACAAGTTATGAATCTGTTCATATGCCATTCTCTCTGGGGTATAATAAATAAAAATCCTTCTGCATCTTTGTAAAATCTAGATTGTGGTTTGAAAAGTCTGTTTTATCTGCGCTCGACTAACTTACTAACTAGCGCTGACAGAAGGCTTTTATTTGTCTTAGTCGTCTGAAATGAACGAATCTCTCTATCAGCCTTTTTCTTTCCGAGATTCTTGTTGAAAGAGAATGTGAAAGTTGTCTTGGCAGAGTCTGGTCTCTTGGTAATGGTGGACCTCTAACACGAGCTGACACGAACGTCTGCTGCTTTAAACTGCCACGTTCGGTGCTGATCCCAGCACAAAGCTGAATGGACGAAGTCCTTTTCATTCATAGCTGTCCCTCTATTTTGCTTTGTTCAATAATTCCTGAGGACTGAAGGTTGTCTGAGGTCAGAGATAGAGAGATGCTTCATGACCAGGTCAGGGGGGCTTCTTTAAAAAAATGTGAGATTTATTGTACTTTAGGTTTTGAGAGAGAGGAAGTTTTGTTTATCTGGAAGTTTCTGCTTTCTGCATCAAAGTTCTGATCGTTCTTAAGTGAAAGGTTTAACTCTGAAATCTAAATCAATGTTTTATGTTATTCGGTCACTTTAGGACTGTTTTAACACGTTGGAGCATTTTCAGAAGAACTCCAGATGAATCTCAGCTAATTCAGTCATTAGGGTTGTATGTGTTTGATTTTATATAATCATTCTTTTAAAAGAAAGATTATGTAAATATTTGGGTTAATTAGCTAATACTGCAGAATGATGTTCATTATAAGTAATAAATAAACTATTCAATAATTTGGGGGTTGTAAGATTTTTCTTATAAGTCTCTTATGCTTAAAAAAACTGTATTTACTTGCTACTCAAGAAACATTTCTGATTATTAATAATGTTGGCAACAGTTGTACTGCTTCTTATTTTTCTGGAAGCTGATACATTTTAAAATGATCCCTCAGGCGAACATTTATTTGAAACCGAAATCTTTTAATTATAAATGCCTTTCTTTTCAATTTAATGTGGCCTTGCTGGATAAACATACTGCTGAATATCCAACATGTGATCAGTAAAGACTTGAAGGTTTTCTATAAATGATTCTGCAGAAATCCATGTAGTGTTTTTACAGTATGACTGAAATGACAGCTACTCTTTGACCTCTGTTCACATGCTGGACAATGATTGTGATGTAAGATATATAAATACTTTACAGGCTTATAATTGTATCTGGTATATGTACTGCAAACCGGATATTTCATTCATGGATTAATAAATTGATAAATGATAGTGAAATGTTTTCATATAAAAGGCAACAAATAAAAATTAAAAGTTCTATGTTGTATTATAAAGGAAAGTTTATGAAATGTCTACATGTCTGTTGTGAAAAAGCTACTTGATGATTTTGAAGATATTGGAAGATATTATATATATATATAAACTACCATTTAAAAGTTTTAGAACAGTAAGTAATTTCAAATTAAAGTAACTTTTTCTGTGTGAATATATGTTCAAATGTAATTTATTCCTGTGATACAAAGCATCATTACTCCAGTCTTCAGTGTCACATGATCCTTCAGAAATCATTCTAATACGCTGATTTATTTCTATAATTATCAATGTTGGAAACAGTTGTGCAGCCAAATATATTTTTTGGAACCTGTGATTTTTCCACCTTTTTTCTCCTCAGGATTCTTTGATGAATAACACGTAAAAAACAACATAATTTTTTACCAAATATAAAACATTTCTAAAATGTAAATCTATGCTGTGACTTTTTGTTCTTTTAATAGATCCTTTGTTAATAAAAGTATTAATTTCTTTCAAAGAAGAAAGAATAAAAATGTACTGATCCTAAACGTTTGAACAGTAGTGAAACAGTAAACTACCGTAACAGTAGTTCTGAACATTATTATCCATTTTAAATAAATGCTTCTTTTTTAATATTTTAATGATCAAAGAATAAGAAAAAGAAACTGTTAAGCATCCCAACTGTTTCCAACACTGATAATAAAACATCAGCATATGAGAATGATTTCTGAAGGTGACACTGAACACTGGAGTAATAAAGCTTTGTATCACAGGAATAAATTACATTTTAAAATATATTCACACAGAATGTTTTTAATTGAAATAATATTTCATAATATTGCAGTTTTTTCTATATTTTTAACCTAATAAATGCAGCCTTGATGAGCAGAAATAACATCTTTAAAAACCATTAAATATCTTACTGACCCCAAATTTTTTGAACGGTAGTGTATATATATATATATTGGAGATGAGTACAAAAATTTGGAAATGGGAGAAAAAAAAGTTTATGAAGTTTATGTTTATGAAATGAGAAATTCTTGAAACTTGCTGTCCAGTTGGAAGAAAGTTTTGGTGTGTCAGCCTACATAAACAAGGTAAAAAAAAAAAGAAAAAAAGAAAGAAAAACAGGCACTGCAAAACAGAAATCTTTGGTCAAGAGACCTCAAAGAAAGTTCAAGAAACAGCAGGCAGAGAGAATGTGAGCTGCAGGATAGAAGTAAAAAAACAAGGCATTTCTTGGTAACAAGAGTTCACAATCACCACGGAGACAATTAACGATTGAGACAGGTGAGGATCTATTTCTGCCGCTGCTGATGTCACATTTCATTTCACAAATGATCAGAGATTTTGATTGAGCAGAACAGCGAGAAATCGGTATGAATAAAACATGCAGTGCTGCTCAATTCTAGCAATGTCACATAACAGTGATTCCCCAATGAAAGATGCACTGCAGACAAGGTTAGGGCTTCAAGATTCCAGAAGATACCCCCCGGACTAAGCTACTGTTCATGATTAATGTTATTCATAACAAGCCACTCATATAGAGAAATGGGACAAACGACATTCAAAACAAAAATCAATGTAATATTTGAAAGTCTTGGTGCTTTTTGATGTTGCGCTAATCAAAAGGGACCGTAAAGGCATTCTATTTCAAATAAAATATCACAGTTTCCACAACAAATATGAAGCAGAGCAGCTGTTTTCAACATTAATGATAATCAGAAATGTTTCTTGAGCAGAAAATCAGCAGAGTAGAGGGATCACGTGACACTGAAGACTGCAGTAATAATGCTTTGATCACTGGAATAAAATACATTTTAAAATATATTCACATAAAAGCATTTTAAATTGTAATAATGTTTCACAGTTGGACTGTTTTTACTGTTTGTTGCTCAAATAAATGCAGCCTTGGGGGAAAGATCAGCTCCATTCATTTAATTGTAACCAATGAGAAAATATTATTTAGCATGTCACGCAGGTTATTTTACAGTATTATTTTTACAGTTGTGCTTTTTTTGGCTGATTTAAAATGCAAAAAAAACCTGTGTGACTTTGTGTGAAGACCTTGAGATATTACTTGATTGTACAATCTAAGGGGATGAGTAAAGACGACTTGCCTTAGTGATGAAGTTATGTGCAAACGTGTCTGTTTTTGGAAACTATAGATTACGTATAAACTATAGATTATATAGATGTGGGACATGCAGAGCAGATGATTGTCTCTATCTTTGGGCACAGATTTATCCTCTGCAGGCTTAAAACGCAACAATAATGGAAGTGGAAAGCAAGAATTGATCCGTGTTAAAAGCCACTCGTGAGGCGAGGGTCCATTTGTGAGAGTAGCAGGTAAAAACGCTTCTGGAAAAGCTCCAGTGGACATTAACAGTGGAGAGCAGGTTTGACCGTGACAGAAAATGCATCATTAGCCCATAGTGTTTTTCTGAGACATTAGAAACAGCCAGTGATGTTCTCCACAAGAGCTCCTGCTGTTACACTGAAGCAAAGCCACTCATTAATAATCTGTCATGTACTCTCCCTCATGTTTTTCCAAATGTGTAAATTTTTCTACACAAGTAACGATGGTTAGAAGAATATCCAGGCTTTTCTTTTCTATACAGTGAAGATAAAAGGTATCTGGATAAAAGTTATGACTTGTACACACGGCCCCAAAACATGACTCGCTTTAATGGGCGTGCTTTCATTACACCAGCTAAGTGTTTGCACAAAGAAAGAAGGCGGAGCTTTTGCTGGATGCTCTGTGTGTCATTGTGACAGTGAGACTACTTTCTTTGTCAACTATATCTAAATTGCTTCTGTCCAGTAAGTGTCCAATAAGTTATACTCATGTTTACTTCATACAAACAGCAAATAGACCAAGCTAAAGGTGGATGGTTGTACAATACATTTTTTTTACTTGCTTAAAAAAAGTCTTAACTATATGGTAGATTGTGTGCAGCAGCAAAGTTTTAATCATGTTGATCATTTAGAAACCTGCATATCAAATATAATACAGTAGTCTTTATAGGGTGCCAAGTTTGACTGACATGAGAGCAGCATCAAGTTCTACAAAAAAAACCAGTAGGTCTGTTTTGGCAAAGTAATGCCGTGAACATACCTGTGAAATGCTCTTCTTGTTATAACGGTCCACTGGATTCAGGTCAGGTCATATCCAAGCACTCCAAGTGAACTCTGACCTTACACTTTCTCATGGTCTTGTTAGACCACCCGCCACTACCAGTCCAAAAACTGCAGGAGTCAAAGAGCTGAATCCCGCGGATCTAGAGATTTCACACAAACCTCAGAGGAATGAACCTCCTGATCCTGCAAGAGAATGAAAGAGCTCTGTGGGAGCTGGGCAGACACTGGGGGAATACTGTGAGTCATTACAGCGTTTCTCGCATCTGTTTTAAAAGTACATCAAATACTGAACAGGGTAAATATTTCTACTGCATTTCATCAATATATATATTTTTTTATTTAATTAAAAAAACACACACATATAAGCAAAACAGGGAGAAGAAGAGCAAACAATGACCAAACAGGAAAAGAAAATCCCTCATTTTAAAAAAAGCCCTTGGCATTTTGGCATTTTTATTAACTCCAATATCTAACATTTTGCCAGTGTTTAATATTTAACTTAATGAAACATGCAGTAATTAGCAGTTGCTGTTTCATATGCAATATATGAATAATATACAAGATGTCTCTTGGGATATTTTATTATTTATCTTTTGGGAACGCCTCAGATTACAATATCCTTGTTACACATCAAAAATGTTAGAATTATTTACAACAGCATGCACCAAAGTGATTATTTTAAATTGCTTGTGTAATCATTTTAAATGACTTAATCAATATGGCAATCAGTCTAAATTACACACTAAAGTAATTACTCTGTATCATGAATGCAGTAATGTAAAGTGGATTAGAGATACATCTCATCATAAGAGAGACATTTCTGAAAGAACAACCCAATATCTTATAAATCACAATCACATTTTTGGCAGGATGATTTTTTACCTTCGCTTATGTCTCGGGCGAGATGCCTGGAAAACTGCGGCAGTCCCGTCCTGCTACACTGCTCTTGGATCTGTTCAGACAGAGAGTCAAAGCGCTCAACGTTAAATCTCTGATAACCGCTGCTGTACATCCATACAGGCTTTAATGATGTTAATCGAACTTGCGAGCCGACATCTCAGTGTATTTTGTTCACAAAATAAAAGCGTTTTTGGGCACTTCCTAATTTCACATATCAACTTTGCTTACAGAAAGACAGTTTCAAAGTTTTGAGAATGCTATGTTTGCTTTAGAATTTGCTCAACCTAAAATTTAAACGTCACTTCTTTAGATTAAAAAGTCTGTGTTGTGTTTGGTTAACTTTTCTGTTTAGAACATTATTTAGCTTTTACATCTTCCTTATAAATGCTTTACAAGCTATAAATAGTCCTCACTTTAGATGAGCTCGCAAAAACAGACATCTGGCAACTACTAAATGCTTCATAACTACCTGACTAAATCATGGGTTACAACAGAAAGCATTTATTAACACACTGAACAACTATTATCATGTGTCTAAATAATAATATTTATTAATGTAAATTTAAATAATGTATTAATCATTTACTTAGACTTTCTAAATGATGTTATTAAAAACTGACAACTTTTAAATAACTGGTTTGTAAATAACAATAAAAAAATTATAAACTAATCATTAATAAAGTATGAAAATACAATTATTAAACATTATATATATATATATATATATATGCTCAAGAACAATGTATTTATAGATGCACTTTGGAACAATGGTTTATTAAGAATGAAATAAATGCTTATCAATGCTTAACTTATCATTCATATTGTAAAGTGTTACCGATTTATTACAGTTGACAAAAAATTCTGTACATTAGAAGGTGTTCTTGTTTATTTTTTACAGATTGTTTGTTTTACAGATAGTTTCCCAAATTCCTTACCTATATTGCACAACAAAGTTGTAATAAAATAAATGTATCCTGTGAAATTTATGGTAACATTTTTTTTTTAAAATTGTATGCTGTGGTTGTCAGTAAAACACTGGCAGTAACATTTGAGGTTTTCTGGGTTTTAAACTTACATTTGCAGTACACTGTTGAAAGTAAGTGTAATTTTACATGTAAAATATTGTAAAACCTGACCGAAACAAATATCAAAAGGTTAACAGGAGGTCTAAATTCAGGGACTGGGAACATAAAAAGTGAGCTGTCATGTGGATTTATTTTAACCTACAGACAATAAAACAGGAAAATATCCCACAGACTTTTTTTTAATTTCAGAAATAAATACACAACACAGATTGCCTAACAAAACCAAATATGAATAGGTTTGTTGGTCTCCACAGACTGAGAGAAAACAATCACAGAACACCCTAGCAACTGTTCCTAACATGTTTTACTAGTATTCTCATCAAAGTTACTAAAACATTATTTCTGAATGTTCTCTGACTATTTCATGTTTTAGAAACTTTGAGTTATGGAATATTAAGGGAACGTTCCATTTAATCATTTTGCAAACACGGGAATGATACTTTTGAATGTTCTCTGAATGTTCCGGATGATGTCCTACTGAAACATTTCAAGCTAACAGTTAAGTTCCATAAATGATGTATAAATAATGTTTCTGTACTAACGGTTTGAGAACATTATTAAAATACAGAGATCTTCGACTGAATATTCCACCATTACTGCAATTATGTTTGTTTTTAACTTCAAGAGAACCTTGCCAGAACGCTTTCCCTGTTAGATAGTAATGTACTGCCAACTTCCAGCAACAACCTACAGTATAAACTTTTAAATATTAATACATATAAATGCAACAAAGATTTGATGAACAACAAACTGCCTCGATCTGTTGAGTTTTTCTTATTGAGCGCTCACTTCGGTTGAACAGCCTGAAATATTCTCTACACCTTGGGCAATTTCTGTTGCGCTTTATTAATTTAAAACCTGTTTTACAGCATCAGAGCAAAGCTTTAGTAAAACATCAGGAAACCAAAGCTCACTTGAAACATTGAAAACAAACCCTAGCAGCTGAAAATGCTGCTGTGATGGAACCACAATGGAGGAAACTGATAAGCGCTCTCCAGCATTGATCTACTGTTCTTTTGGCTGCCAATGTCCATCGATCTAAACTTGAGGAAGAATCTGATAGATGGGTGAATTCATTTCTCAAATTCTTGTCCTTGTTTAGATGGTCTTGGAGCAGCGTAAATGATCACAGCCATCATCATAAAAATGTTGTCAAACTGTATTATGAATAAAATATGTCCATAAGGAGAACGCATTCAGTATCAAGCGAGAAAAACTTGTTGCTTGGGTGTTTAAAAATAATTTATGGCCTGCATATTATATGTAACTCTTAGAGAGTTTTCAATGCATTGCCATTCTACAAGCTGACCATGACATGCTTTTGTGACCCCCACAAAATTGGTATCTCATGGTGATGAAATACTTAATGAGTTTATATTAATTTGGTCGATGCCTGTAAATTTTCCCATCGCTAATCAGCAGTCTAGATCTTTTTGGCGAAGCCGCTAGGCAGAGGACCAAATCTCCTGATTGGTTTGGCAGAGGTTCTTCAGTTTTTAGTGAGCTCAAGAGAAAGGTGTGATCACAGTCAGCTCACAATAAAATCACATTTGTGATGTAACTTCTTACAAGAAGTCAAATCAATCACAGAAACTGCAACAACAGAAGTAAGGAAAATGCTTTCCAAAAATACAATATAGCAGGAATAACAAAACATCAAATGATTTTATATATTATTTATAGTTCACTGGGGGCTCAGAAATACTAAATTATGTAATACTCTTTTATTTCAGTGAACAGATAAACAGAACAGTTAAAATCTTGAAGTAAAAATAAACCTTAAGATTTAAATACGAAAATAACGCTGCTGTTAATGCATAATCTTTATTTCCATAATAAACCCTCTATCCCTCTCATGCCAGTCTTTGTGTTGATCATTTGTGACATGTTTGTGTCATTTTTAGAAAATGTTTAGCACAGACTCAATCTCATTGATCAGGGTGAGCTAACGCAGTCAGACAGTTTGTCTGTGTATCTGCCGAAAGCACGCCGCCAGCGCAGACACGGCCACGCTGTGCTCAACTTTCCGGGAAATTGTTTGGTAACACTGTTTGATGGAGCCGTGTCAAATGTGAACTTGGCAGCTCCGGCGACATATGCGCGAGCTCATGGCACGTATTAACGCCAACACAGCCAGAACTCAAATAGGTGTCAGAGATTACAAACAATGGCGCTGTATAACGTTGGCAAATGATTGCAAACGTTTAGGCTCTAATGGAATTCTGCACCAAAAATGGGAAATTCTGTCACCTACTGACCCTCGTGATTTTCCAAAACTGGATTTTTCTTCTGTGGAAAACAAAAAATGGGAAATTTTAATGCAAGCATTTTTCATGCATTTAGGCCCATGCAGAATACATAATAGTACTTCATATAATTCAAATAAAACTAGTTTTGTGAGTTCAAAGGTCTGACTCAAAAGAAAAATACTTGAACAATGAGAAGTAATGTTCCCTTTCATAATTTTCAGTCATGTGACTGATCGAAGAGCTAGAGGGCAAAACATCCATAGAACCGCAACACAAGCGCATGGACTTTTCATCTGGTTCATAACTGCAAATATTTAGATAGCCTTAATATATTTTAAAACTGTTATTTTAAAATATCAAATTCAGCAATCTCTGTATTAATGGTGCGTAGTTTACATGGGAAAGTAGACGAGGCTGGAATATGAACGCACTTTGCTTAATTGTTTAGCGAAGTGTTTTCCAGTGTTTTCCTTATAACAGTTTCTATGGAAAACCATTTAAGGTAAGACTTTGCATGTTGTATTTATATTCTAGCTTCATCTGCTTCCCTGTACAAAATATACATATCATCAATAAAGTGTTTACTGAATTTCACCTTTTGATCACCAGCGGTCAGTGGAGCAAAGCTTCCTTTTTCCCACCAGGGGTCGTTCTTATAAAAATGTGATGTTGCATTCAACTATCAATAATACTTGCAAAATGATGAAACGAAATGTTTTCTTTATATTCACTTTACAATGTTTTAAACTATTAAAACATTGTAAAGTGTTCGTTTACACAACTGTGGCGTTTTGGGAACTGAAAATGCCACCGTTATCATTTTCATGTAAACACCCAATAGACAAATCTTTGAAAACTGTGACGTCATGTTAGGTATGTAGACGTGCAATAGGCCTACATGTAGATTTTAAAGGCAAGCGCAAAGACAAACATAGGCTATGTTCACACAGTAACAGAATCCAGTTGTCAGTGCTGTATTTGGTACAAGAGTGAGTCTGGAAATGCCGCAGCAGCTCACAGTTGTGTTTAAAATACTGTCTGTATGAACGTGCAATGGGAGTCAAGCTCGTATTCAGAGCGGTATATGCCTCATTAGCAACTATTTCTATAGGCCGCGATAGGTATGTCGAATCTATGTGGGTGAGTGTGAAGTACAAGATGTTCCTGGATCAACATTCTTGCTGATCCTGGAACAACAATTCAATCATATATGATAATTTTTCAGGAAATCCTGTATCTGTTTTAGGCTTATGATCAGGGTTAGGTGCTTATACACCCTTGTACATCAGCTATCACTTTCCAATGATTTTAGGAAAAAATTTTGGGCAGGGACTGGGATAAGTCTATATTTTTGGACAGTATTGTTGATATAGGAGTAACAAAAAATTACACCACTGTTTCACGATTGGCCAGATTCACTGCATGACACCAATCATGTGTTTTATTTCAACCTTTTTTATTCCAATAATGGCCACAAATCTGTGTTTTAAGAATATTAAAATATGTTTTTACAGTATTGCAATGTCACATTTATCATAAAAAACATATATACCATATATAAAGCATATATACCCCCACTTTATTATTATTTAAACAGAATATAATTATATTAAACTTTATTATTGAACAGACGGAGCTCTATAGCAGTATGTAAAAAGTGTTTCTGTTGCTAATTTGAAATGTCTGTGTATTGTACAAATATTGCATTTAATTTACTTCATCTGTATATAGAGTATGCAAAGAGTCACTAACGAGAGCAGAAAGTGTCCAAATTGACAAATCAAAGTTTATCATGGACCATCTTTGGCCAGCAGCTCCTTTGAGTATCTCTGCTGTAAAAATAGATGTTACTTGGCCCTCATCTATCTGCATATACCTGAAGAACAGTTTTACTGTATGTTTAGCCAAAGACCTGCCAGGGTGACATATTGCATGTTCGAGTCTGACAAAGATGCTCGTCTAGAAAAAGCACTGCGACATTCATCAGTGAAACCAGCCAGAGAAGCATTTGCTGTTACAGGGGATTTGCTCATGATTGATTCTTTGAGATGAGTGTGAGCCGTATGGCAGCATGGATGGCAATTTCGCCTCTGCCGTGGCACCTGCCCCGGGGATTACCATCATCCAGCGCTGTCAAAGACACTGAAGAGCTCTCAGACGCCTTAAAATACAAGTTACAGAACAACAAACTAAAAGACGAGAGCCGTCTGAGAGCGTGTGCTTACAGTTGTTGGCCCCAGTTAACTCTCTTATGGCTTTTAGTTCACATCTGTTAGCTTTGAGGCCATCTATATGTTAATGTTATTCTTAAAGTTGACTAAATTAAATTTCAGTAGCCAAACCCCAATTTATGGAGGCTAAAGGTTTGTTTGTTGGCATATGTGTGTATGTGTGTGTGTGCGTCCTTGAAAAGATGCATTGGCAGGCTAAGATTGGTGTATATCTCGGCACTGGATGAATTGGAAATGATCCAAAGGAAATTGAATTTGCAGGCCGAATGAGGGGGCAGGTGAGGGGAATGGCCGAGTTCCCATAATGCATCACTTCTACTGCAGTAGGGATCTATGCCATGGCTAATGCAAAACATTTAAAATGCTTATAGGAGTGAATCCAGGCGATATGTCAACTACACTTTGCTTCTCAAACTGATTTTACAGTGACATTAAGGTATGACGACGTACTTTGGTGGGCCATTAGAGGCCCATTTGATCATTCCAGCCATGTGATTTGACAGCAAAGTTGGTTTTGATTTAGTTACTTTTGGATTTGTTCTTCTTTGAAAGATACACATCAAGGTCAAGAGTCTAATTTTGCCCGAGCGCTCAAAGCGTTTCATTAACATGGTAACTCAGTTACGGGCCGTTATGATCCGTCTTCTATCTGTCGGCTTTGGCTTCTTGCTGTTGATGGACGTTGGACTTGTGACATAATCATCACTCAACGCCTGACATATCGCTGGCGGCGAGCACAATGCTGCCTGCCGTTCATCACCGCAACAACCTCAGTGGCCTTTTCTCAGCTAAAGGTACGCTTGTGTCCTGGGGCTGCTTTTATTAACGCTAATAGATTTAGACTTTTTTTCTTTTTAATCATACAAAAGTTGTATTAAAACCTACCTAATTTTTTTTTGCATTTGTCATTTTTGACTACAGTAAATGACTAAATTACCTGAATTCTGGAAATGTTGGGATGTTTTTTCAATTTTAATAAAATGAAAACTTTTAATATTTTATTCAAAACAGAACATAGATAACACAACACGTTTCATTTAGAATTCTTACACTTTTATCCAGTAAACATTTTAAATTTGATGTCTGCTACAGGTCTCAAAAAAGTTGGCACGGGGGTAACAAATGCCTGAAAAATTTGACAAAATCAGCTGGGAGAACATCTAGCAACTAATTAAGTTAACTGAAATCAGGTCTGTAGAGTGGATAGCTATAAAAGGTACGTCTTAGAGAGGCAGAGTCTCTCAGAAGTAAAGATGGGCTGAGAATCTCCAGTCTGTGAAAGAGTGCCTAAAAGGATTGTGTAATGCTTTAAAAACAATGTTTCTTAGTGGAAAACTGAAAAGGCTTTGCAAATCTCATCATCTACAGTGCATAACATCATCCAATGATTCAGAGAAACTGGTGAAATCCCTGTGTGTAAGGGACAAGGCCGAAGATCTTTGTTGGATGCCTGTGGTCTTTAATGCTCAGACGGCACTGAATTACTCATCGGCATGATTCTGTCATTGATATCACTAAATGGGCTCAGGAATACTTCCAGAAACCACTGATGGTAAACACAATGTGTGCCTTCTGCAGATGCCAACTAAAGCCCTATAATTAACATAGCAGTCAAAGTGGACAAGTGTTATATGTTCACACAAGTCCAAATGTGACATTCTTGTTGGAAATCATGGACACTGTGTCCTGTGGGCTAAAGAGGTAGACCTTCCAGTGTGTTATCAGCGTTCAGTTCAAAAGCCAGCATGGGGCTGCATAAGTGCATACAATATTGGCAGCTTGCATGTTTTGGAGGCACTAAGAATGCTGAAAGGTATATAAAGGTTTTACAGCAGCATACTGTATGCTCCCCTTTAGATGATGTTTATTTCAGGGAAGGGTATTTTATCAGTACAATGCAAAACCAGATTCTGCAGCTATTACAACAGCATGGCTTTGTAGTTGTTTATTTATTTATTTTATTATTCTTAAGTACACAAAAAATAACCATAATCAGGGGCTGTAAAATAATTGTACTAAATTTGAAGATAGTGTATATATTAAATAATTATATAGAAAAAATCCCTAATCTTTGAACCAGAAGAAAAAAAAGAATACATGTTATAGGAGTTGATTTTACATAATGAAAAAACAAACAAACATCTAATTAATCTGTTAACCCTAATACAAAAATATGATGCAAGTTGCTAAAACATTGTGTATACGATGGCTTTCCATCACAGTATACATTAAAAATAATATTTCAGCAAGTGATTCCAGGAACCCCTCACTGCAGAAAAAAAGGTCCAGGTTGCATGGTTGGATCCACATCCAGGGGGTGGAGATGGTAGGTTTAGGGGTGGAGATGGGGAAGAGTTGTGGGAAGAGTTAGATCTAGACCCTACCATGTCTATTGGACCTTGTATTCTGCAGCGAGGCCCATCTCATTGATTTGCTCAGGTTTTTTATGAAGTGAGCAGGTTATAACATACTAAATATGACCATATTTTTAAATTGAATAAATCACCAAAACAAACACGCCCCTACCCCAAAAGGGTCTCGCCCTTGATAGCTCCGCCACATACGTAGCCTACGCAACCTAGGCAACGATTAGTTAAGTGAAATAAAGCATAACAGACTTGGTGTTACTTACCTATCGAGAAGAACCAAACCAATCTCGGGGTCCGAACACGTTCCTTGAGTTCTCTTCAGCACTGGAAAGCTGAAACAATATTTACATGGGTTCTACGTCTTGCCTTTTAGTTCGCAGACATTTTCCTCTTTTGTTTTTTTATCTTTCTGTCGCTCGGCTGTTCACTGAACGCACTCTTTTCCACATCACAAATATACACTCCCTGTACTGCTGATTGGATGCAAGTTCGTTTCAGTACTCTGCCCAGTTTTGTAAAGCATTTTTGAAAAATCACTTACCCTGCTTTTAATGGAGTTTCTAGATGCCTACATGTCCAAAGTGCTCACGGTTGAAGAACCACCACAAATGTGCAAACATCAAAATGTTTTGAACAAGCATCAGATTTCAGAATCTTAATGAATGAAAAAATGTTAATGAGTAGTTCAGCACATCACAGGTGTCTGTCTCTGAGAACCAGATCTCAAAACCTGAGTCAGCAGTTTATCTGAATCTTAACTGGAAAAGCAACCCAACAAAGCTTTGCTAAACACCCCAAAGGTGTCTAATGTAGGTCAACTATTGCCTGAGAGATTGTGAGGGTCTGTTTCTGTTGATTTAAGATAGAGGACGGAAGCAGACACTCTTCAGGATGTTCTCTCATCTTTAGCTGAACGAGGAACCTGCCAGGGGTCCTAAAATATGAAAAAAAAATGAAGTAAATAAAAAATAAAATAAATATTTCAACTAGTGATTTTCTCAGGGGAATGACCACTCTTTCTCATCAACTTAAAAGTATTGCAAAAGTAGGTTATTTCAGCTCAATTTAATGATGTTACTCAAATGAATATATTAAATGATGAAAAACAAATTAATAATGAACCCTCAATTTATGTCATTATAATACTGTTTAATTAAGTTTTGTAAAAATTTTGTTTAATTTTACTTGGGTATAAAAGTCTGGCTTGATATTATTACATTTACTTAAGTTAAAGTGTAAGTATAATTTCTCTGCACTTCTGGCACTTCATGTCTAGACTTGCTAAACAAAAAGTAATAGTTAACATTTGAAGTGGACCAAAAAGTGGATCAGATACAAAATAACAAAATTAAAACTATCTAAAATAAAATAACATTTTATGAAAGTTTTCCTAAGATAAGAGCAAATTTAGATTTTGTGTTTTATGACAGCTTTAATAAATGTTTTTGATCTACTTCAAATATATATATATATAAAATGAAGAATTCTAAAAATAAAAAGCCTGAAATAAATAGTTTTATATTTTAACAGAAAAAAATATAAATAAATAGAACAAATAATTTAATAAATTAAAAAATCACAATAAAAATGTAAAGCTATTATAACACCAGAATGATGGATGCCTTTCTTTCAGATCATGCCTGGAAGTGCTACTTGAAAAATCACCTATAAATATAAAGAGACATCCTGTGGTTGACCGATGGTACATTTGGGCAAATGACATTCATCATTCTGTATATGGCAGGCAAACATAGTTGCCAAAAACAGTAGCAACTTTCATGATAATAAAGAGAGAAAACTCATTAGAGGCATTAGTGAATCCTGAAGGGAGTCTTTGGGATGAAGCCAGTTTAGACCCATTCAAACACCAACGGCATTCGACAACACAGATATTCAGTCAAGTTTTTACAATTTCATCAGCGGTGACTGCTTCCTTTTTAAAAAAAAATCATACTCATATCCTAACAAGGTGCTAGTGTTAAAAGAAAAATAAAATAACAAACTAAGTAACAAATTTAATTAATAAAGAAATAATACAATAAAATACATATTTCAGCTATTACTTTTTTCAGACCTTTCAAAATAACTTTGCTTTACAATGCTAGAAGAACCTTTTTGTATAAAAGTTTCCAAAAAGAACCTTTAACATCTGAAGAACCTTTCTGTTTCGCAAAAGGCAAAAGAAGATTCTTTAGGTTTTAAAAAGGTACAAAAGATATGGTTATTTAAGAAACCTTTGACTGATTGGTTCTTTGTGGACACAAAAATGTTTTTTTCTATGGCATCGCTCTGAAGAACCATTTGAAGCAGTGTACATTTTTACAATCTTAGCAACAGTGGTTGCTTTATTATCTTAATCAAAACATTGTGCCAGGATAAAAGATAAATAAAATAATAATAACAGTCATAAGAATGATAAAATAAAATATAACAAAAATAAAATAAAAAACGATTTTTATAAATAAAATATATAAATAATATTAATATTTTGTGTAAACCCTTTATGCTAACTTAAAAGAAAAATAGTTATACATCAATCTTTAAGTTAATTATTTTATTTATTTTTATTTTTACTTGAAGTTTAACATAACAACACGCAAAGATATTGTGAATTTAGAGCAATGTGTAAGGTCATGTATAACTTTAAGGTCATAAAACAACAACAAAAAACATTTTATTGCTACAATTAAATTATTTTATTTCATGTACATGTCCTATTTGGCAAATTAAAAAAAGTAAGGTGTCTTCAGTGTGAAGTCAGTGACATCAGGCTTCATGAGCTGAGAGAGAAACATCTGAATCGTATCGATCACTTGTGTTCTCTGAGAAGCAAAATCGATCGATTCCTTCATCCTCTGGAGTTTCACACTCTATCAAGCACAGGCGCTGCGGTTCAAGATGTCAAACGTGTCTCTACGCACGCTTTTAAATATATTTGCAGCTTATGCATACCGACACACCATCAAACGGCACAAATCAGCCAAATATAGAAGCGCAAATAAGCTGAAATGTAAGATGGACTCAGTCAAAAAAGAAGAAACCCCAGTGTGTATGAGGTTGATGGATTCAGGCCTTTGAGATGAGAAGCAATTCATGTAATGATGGACAGCTGCGAGGAGACAATAGGTTGCTAGGCGACAGCATGTCGAACAGACAGGTATGTCATGGTGGCCAGAAAGAACAGAGAAAGTGGCATTACCCTGGAGACGGAGGAGAGAAACAGAAAGATTGAGCGTTTAGACACCACAGTTGTTGCTCGCGGTGGACGGGGGACAGAAGTGTGTGTCTCAGACGGCTTCACTGGAGCCGCTGACAGGTGTTTTACAGGTAAGTGTCCGGCGATGTGAGAGGTAGCATTCACTTAAACATGTCAATAAATATAAACAACACATGTACACAAAAACACAGTCAATGTTAAAAAAATAATAATAATGACGGACGGACGGACGGACGGACGGACGGACGGACGGATAGATAGATAGATAGATAGATAGATATATTATATTATATATTTAATATTATTCTGAACCAAAAAGTCCTAATAAAAATAAATATATGGATAATTAAAAGTCAGAAATCAGTAATATGTTTTCCTTTTGATAATAAACCAATTGATCATGAACAATTATGTATAAAGTATAAATGATAAATTATAGAATACAAAATGCATTGATTTATTTTATAAAGTGTTGTATTTTTTATTAATTGTATTTTTTGTCAGTTAATACAAATCTTTTTTGCTGATACAAACAGCAGCACTAACAGAAATCCCCAATGGGGCACCTGTTTATCAGTAAAAACCTCTTTGCAGCTAATTTACCTATAAATCAAAACCAGCTGAGACATGTAGGGAAATAAAGCCATTTGCACTGCTTATACAGTGTAATATAATTATCACAGAAGCTCCGCAATTGAAACATCACCTATATGTAAAAACACACAAAAGTGTTAATGTGAGCACCTGCAGATGACTGCAGGCCAAAGCAACTAGTGACTGTCATCCCTGGTTTGCCAGTTACATTAGTCCTGATTCTTTCTACGCCAAAATCTCTCCATTCGAGGCTGAAATACAAGACAACTGAAATAACACGTTCTGATCACTGTAGTTCATAACAATATAAAAAGGGTCTCTAAGCATGCCACTGTTCAAAGGGGTCAAATAATCTTGCCTAAAAACACGTATAACTATGATACAGGAACGCCGGATATCCGTGCATGTCTGCTTTTTTTTAGTGGGTGGCTGGGAGTGATATAGCTAAACTCTTTTGAGCCAAATCGCCGCCTGCTGGGATCAGAACAAACACGGCAGAGAAACTGAAGCTTCTGCTGGGAAACCAGACGAGCTGAGATATTTAAAGCTGAATTTGTAGCCTAGAGTGACAGGTTTCTGGAATAGCCGGATTCATGCAGCAATCTGGCAGCAAGCCACGAGTAGATCCGGTAGTGCGTAGGATGAGGAACCTCCACGGCCAGATATTATATGCTAACGTGCACCTTTTGTTACGGAAGAGTTTAGCAAAGGACGGAAATGTGACATATTTGTATAAGTGCAGGTAACCTTAATGGTTTGAGCATGTGTGATTTAATTCGCTGTGAAGTTATTAGATGCTTTTATTTGAAGCCAGTCCTTGAGGTTCCTGGGGTCAAAATGTTAAAGGAGAAGTTCACTTTCCAAAAAACTTTTGCTGATAATTTACTCACCACCATGTCATCCTAGATGTCCAT